>JBBPDJ010000017.1:4256102-4297156 GCA_037974625.1 Cucumis cinereus
TTGCGGCGGATGAAGAACGTCGACGCAAAGGAGCTGACGCGATTGGAACGGACGGTGCGACGTCACACGGAGGGAGGAGCGACCAGAGATGCGCGTCGTCAATGTGGCTTCGCAGCGACCGACGTGGTTTGATAGAAACTGAGTGGTGAACGAACTGCGTGCGACGAACGAAAAAAATGAGGGGGATGAGAATGTTGCCGGCGCCACTTCATGCGTGAAGAAGAAGATTGAGGAAACCATTTTTTTCTTAAATTTGCACACAAACCGAAATAACCCTAATAATTATTTACAATAAATAATAATAATAATAATAATAACAATACTTATTATTATTATTATTATTTCCTTTTTCTTTTTCAAAATCGTTAAATATTTTCTCTTTCTTCGATCAATCAACTTATTTCTCTTTCCTTAATATTTGCTCCACCAATTAATACTTCACCACATACCTAATACATAATTATACACTTTTTTCACCAATTATCACGTCTCAAATTAAATAAATACATATAACTATAACTATAATTATATATAGATATAATTTCTTAAACAAAAATCCATCAAATCCATAGGACGTTACAGATGAAAAGATATTTCAAAAGAAATTTTAAATTTAAATAGTTTAAATATTAGATTGCTTTAATTAAAGATACAGATAAAAATTAAAAAGATATTCCAAAACGAATTTTAAATTTAAATTTAAGTAGTTTAAATATTAGATTACCAATAGATGAATGATAATAAGTTAAATAAAAATAGATAAATACAGTTGAATTGTTGATTTTTCTCACAAATTACGGATTCCTTAACATATTTTTTATTTTATTTTGTCTATCAGATTACGGTGAAATACCGTATTTCACGGGATTTTCCCTCTGCAGCTATTATTGGTTGTTAATTCTTAATTAAATATTTGTTTAATCAATTACCATAATTTTACGGGATTTTAATGCATTATAGTTGAATATAAAATAAACCTAATTAGATGTTTATTTAAAAACATAATAAATCTAACTAAATCTTAATCGATTTAGAGATTCTTTCTGAATAAAATATGCAACTACTGCAGAGACTACTTCTTACCCTTCAAAACAGCCAAATACATAATTATATTTTTTTCTCACAAATTATCACTCCTTAAATTTTATATATATATATATTTCTTAAACAAAAATCTACCAAATTCAATATCTCTTATTTTCTCCAAATCTTCTAAAATAAATAATTAGCATCTCAAATCCAAAATTAACCACAAAATAAATTCAACATTTCCAGAATTTGATTGTATTATATTTGGAAATAAAATAAATCTAATTAGATATCCAATTACCACCAAACACACTTTTGACTCTCTGTAAAGTCATCAATAATTTTGTTAATTTGTTGAAGTAATGTTTTAGATATATTGAAGTAGTATAATGTTAACCTAAAATTTAATAATTAAATCAACAGTGCGAATGTGCATGTGAATCACAAATTAAAACTAAAACTAATAAAATAGATAAACAATGCGAGTGGAATGAATTAATTTAATTAAAATTATGAATAAGAAGTAAATAAATTTAATTTAAAATAATTTGAATTTATTCTATAATTTTAATATATAATTATAACCGTAAATAACAAAATATCTTTAGAGATTTGATTATATATTTATCAATTTATTTAAACAAATTCCATAATCTTAGGGATTTTATTGTTTTTTTACGTGCATTAATTTCGAAATACTAATAAGTTGAAATAATCATCTTAATATGTGAGATTTAATTGAAATATATATAGAATTTAATATATCTAATTAATTAAACACCATAATCTTAGGGTGTTAATTCTATTATAATTGAAAATAAAATAAATCAAAAAGATATTAACTAATGTTTCAATAAATACCATAAGGGTTTAATTTACTTATATTTCAACCTACAATAAATATAATAATATAATTATTTAAAAAATAAATATATCTAATATATCTAAAACAATTCCAAATATTCTAACTACATAAAATACATTGTCTTTAAATATATATCATTTAATAGTGAACAACACCGTGAAAAATGATATATCATTTTATATATCATTTTTTTAGTCATATTATACAAGAAAACATATTAAGGGATTTAATTGTTTTATAAGGAAATATCTTTAATATTACGAATAATAAATAGATAAGTTTAATTTAAAATAATTTGATTTTATTCTATCTTTTGAATATTTTGAATATATCTAAATATAACCATAAATAAGGAAAAATCTTTAACCATATGTATATAAGGAAATATTTTTAAGGATTTGGTTTTTTATATAATCAAATTCCATAGATTTAGGGATTTGGAATGTTTATTCCCATACAGTTAAAGATATACATTAATATAGTCAAACCAAATATAAAAATTCAATATATACTAACTACCTAAAAATACATCTAACATTTAGTAGATAATCAAAATACATCCTCATTAAAAACTAAAGTGAAGGCCGTGAAGGGTAGTAATGGAATAATGAAATTCTGGAAATACGGTTATAGCGAATTTTGCTATATTTCTTATTATTATTTTTTTTGCCATTTTTCAAACCACCCCTTCTTTTTTGCCATATATCCGAATTTCTCAAAAATTTATTCTCCAAAGCCCAAAGGTTAATCCAAGTCAAGCCGAAGTATGATCCAAGCTCAACTTAAAGTCAATGCTTAAACTAGGGGTGTGCATGGTTCGATTTGGTCCGATTTTGGACCGAACCAAGGACCAAATCGAACCTCTCAGTTTTCCTACACATTGAACCATTGAAAACCGAGTTTCATCGGTTTTGGTTATTGAACCAAAACAATTTTTCTCGGTTTAGATTGGTTCGGTTTGGTTCAAACCGTTTAGAGAAAAAAGAAAAAAAACATTAAATCATTCTTAAGTTGGGGTTGAGCCTAAAGAAAAAAATAATAACAAAAGTTTTGTACCGAACTTTTTGTGAATTAGTATATATATTTTTATTAATATAAATATTGACATAATTAATATAATAGGTTACTGTTCAGTTCGATTTTTCACGATTTTTAAAGTGGTGGACTGAAGACCGAACCAAACCTCTCGGTTCTATTCCTTAGAGAACAGGTGGTTCCATTTTTTTTAATAAAACCGATTTGGTTCGATTCGATTCGGTTCATCGATTTTTCTCGGTTTTTGCACACCCCTAGCTTAAACAATTCGGCCTAATCAAGCCTTTCATAAACTGAATTGGATATAAACCTATCTTTAGGCCAGCCCCTTGCCCAATCTAATTTCGGTCCATCAAGAAAGGACCATGGATTCAACTATGGACCTATTTAAGAAATTGGGCTGGCCCAATCTCGACCTAATAAGTGTCTGAAGCCTGTAAGGCTTGGCCTTGGATCAAGCTTCGGCCTTTAATTCTTAAGGCTGGGACAGCCGACCAATGCTGAGCTGCCTACAAAATGCCTTTTCTTTTTCTTCTCTTTTTTTCTTTTTTTTTCTTTTTTTTTTCTTTCAATTCAAAATTCTCTGTTTTCTCCTCATACACATATCTACTTGCAATAAAGCTACTAATGTTGGAATTTCAGAACCTTCTGAAGTTGAGGCCCCAAAAATTTGAGATAACAGTAGAGAAATTCATTTTCCATTAGGATTACCCTTTCTGCGGTCCTGAGAGGAATGAAAGAGTGGGAGTTAAAACTCCCAAACTAAACAAAGACAGAACCATCCCCACATTAGTATTTTAAAATTTATTGCAATTACTATTATTATGTTATTAATATAGAACATTTTCAAATATCACGATAGACATTGACGACTTTATTGATAGACATTTAGTGTTTATCATTGATAAAATCTAAAATTTGCTATATTTTTTAAATATTTTTCAACAGTTTTACCCTTTTCAATAATGCTCCTATTATTAAATATATGTATTTTATTCAAAATTCAGATTTTATTGGACTAAGCAACAAATTAAACATTTAAATTTAGATTATATATATATATATATATATGAACAATTTAATTAATTCTTTCTACCAATAAATATGAATAATTTCTCCATAAATTTATATCGCCCATGTGAAAAGCAGAAAAAAAATGCACTCATTAAAACTTTGCAATAGTAGTTAACTAAGTCAAATGATTTTAAGAATAGTGAGAACTTACCAAGAAAGCATAATTCCACAAAATTAAATGAAAAATATTAATAATTTCATTACGTGTTGACACAAACTAAACCAAACTGCATAATTCAATCTCACTAAACCGAACCATTTGTTCAATTCAATTTTTTATTTTGGGATATTTTCTCTTCGGAAACAAAATTCAACAACGGCTGAGTCACATCTGAGATCTGCCAACAATAACCGAGAACAAGAGGAGAGGGAGGCAGGAGTTCGGGAGAGCCAGTGACAATGAGAGGCTGACCTATGGGGGTGGGCTGAGAGACCCACGAGAACTGAGCGACGAGAGAAGAGAGAAGAGGGTGTGCAACTTTAGTTAGAAAATTAAGATTTACCCTAAATTTATATATATATTGAATTAAAGCAATTTTGATTCGATTTTCAATTTTAAAACCAAACCAAACAGCATAATTCAATTTTATAATGTAGTTACATTAAACCGAACCAAACTGCAGAATTTGATAATGAGTATTGGATTTGGTTTCACAAACGGTTCAATTTCTCACGCCCCTACGGAATGGAGCGAGTCCCGTGAAATAAGGATCCACAGGGGCAGAGACAGATATAATAGCCACTATCAGTGTCCAAAACTGTGAGTTTAGTGTAGCGAGATAAATCCATGAATACACTCAAATTAGGACTCATCTTGTTAAGGTGTGTTTACATTAGAACCTGATAAAATTTAATTTCCAAATAGGTCACTTTTTGCAAATTTGGACTCTCCTGGCAGATTTGGTTTGCAGTATGGTGCATCCACAGTGTTTCATTTTATCTTTTTCTTGTTCCCTTTTCTCAAGGAGGGGAAGTTTTTTTTTCTTTTTTACACCAATGACAAAAAAAAAAAAAATGACGCTCGCTGCTAAAAAGAATAGTAATTTTCAACCTCTCTCTCAAAAAAAAAAAAAAAAACTAAAATAGCCTCATACTATGGGGGAAAAAGATAAGAGGTTTCTAAGATATTACAAAATCACTGAATTGGAACAACTTAAGAGCAGAAAAGATCAAACAGGAAGGGAGACACCTTTATTTGCCATGCTATCCAAGATGTCGTTCAGAGCTTGACAGAGACCAACAATCTAAACAGACCAACCAACACAAATTAATTACCGAGAAAAATTTAAGTATTAAGTAAAGGCATCTTACATATCATTGTACAAAAAAAAAGTGTAATAAATGCAGATATCTAAAATTAGCCATAACCATAACATGTACAATGCAATTTAGTAACGAGCCATAAATGGATAGAAACAAAAATGCAGAGAGAGAGAGAATACCTGTTGATCCCATTGTTGCAGCTCTTCAATATCGTCCTCGAAATGGATAACAGCTTCTACCTGATAGCAGTTTTGTAACAAATATAATGTGCGAACAGTTCTGAAGAGCTAATTAATATAAATCGTTTTTCCATTAGTTCTTTCATTTCATGGGAATCTGAATATAATCCCTTTTCCCTTTTCTTTTTGGGTGAGTGGGAAGAGAGAAGAGAAGTAACCTGGTCAATCGATCCCCTCATTCTGTCCTCGTAGATCATTCTTGATGCTATCTTCTCAGCCTACAAACAGAGAGGAGTCTAATTTAGCAAGCAAAGTGAATTTCATGAGTAAATGAGCATCTGCTTGCAAGCCAGAAGCAGAAAATATCAAACAAGCCCTTTCGCTCTCGCTATATTTGCCATCCTCTAACTAAACCTTTGATGTAACCCGTTCATCTTTTGTAACTTATTATTTGTATTTGTCTTTGGAGATATCAACTCGATCTAGTATTTGTCTTTTGTAAGAGAGAGAGGGGCAAAAAAAAGACCTTCCTTTACTATGAATCTAAAGGTATAGCTTTAAATTTTATCTTTATCAATGAAAAGAGCAGCTTCCATTTAAAGTAGATCATAACTAGGGGAGACTTTGAAAGCAAAAATGTAAACCTTTGCTCAGAGACGTGAAAATACCTCCTCTTCCATAGAAGAGTGGGGAGTAGAAGAAAGAACCTTGTTTCTCGAAGGACTTTCTAGAGGCTTTTGTTACTCTCGGTGTGTGGGGAATAGATGAAGAAAGAACCTTATTTCCTGACAGGTTACAAAAACGAAACCCAACTAGTGTATATATGAGTTAAGCTATAATTTCAAAAGAATTTAGAGGTAGAAGACCGAGTAGAAGCAAAAAGAGTGACAAGAGCCCAAAAAAACGTCCCTGTTTAGTTCATGACCAGAAAAAATCCTCGAGTTTTGTTCAAACCAAAGGCTACAGAGAAGGGCAAAGATCCCATTGGACCAAAGGATTTTCACTTGAGCATGAAACCTGGTCCCTTAATAAGCTGAAGAAGAGCATCAGAGGCTTTGCTTGGCCAACAGCACTGCAAGCTGAACAAGCTAAACAACCTTCCCCAACAATCCACAGCAAAGGGGCAAAGAAAAAAGAATAGGTATGGACTCCACACTTCTTTTACACAAAGCACACCAATTAGGGAAAAAGGCATAATTCTACCGGGATCTTTGGATTCTTCAACAAGTATTCAGCCTTTTAAAGGAGAAAATCCATGTGAAGACTTTGATCTTCACAACCAGATTTCCATCTAAGATAAAATCTCCGCCTGTTCAAGGCTGCTTCCTTCACAACAAGCTCGAGAGAAAGGCATAACTGAAACGAAACCATCATTTTCCAACATCACAAGATAAAATCATCTCTATTATTAGGCCTAAAGGCCTAGAGCCTGGTCGTAAGAGAGTCAGACCAACAATGACTTACCATTGAGTTCTCAGTAATCACAATTCTGAAAAGTCTAGGAAATTCCAAACAAAGGGGCGAGGCAATAGGCCATTTATCTTTCCAGAACTTAGTTTTATCCCACGACCAGTTTTGACTATGTACCAGTCCTCTGGGAGTAATATTTTTCATAATTTGAATCTATGGCCCTTTATGCAGCCGAGAGCCCTTCATGGAAGGCCACTAACTATTCTCATACCATTTATATTTAGGACTTAGAAGCAAGCACCTGCCTACAAAGAGCATCCTTTTAGTGAGAAATCTCCAACCCCATTTGGCTAGAAGAGCACAATTTTTTATAGTGAGATTGTCGTTACCCAAAACCTCCCATTTCAATCGGAAGTGAGGAAGTTTCCCTCTTTCTTTTTCTTTATATATATAATATATAAACAATTGCTTACATTGAGGAAAAACATTAAAAGAATCCATGGGCAATAAAAGAAAAGCCCACAAAAACCTTCAACTAGGTAAGATATTACCTAGAGAACAATTACAAAGTCTTCAAAACTGAAAAGCCCAAATAGACATATGAAACCTCACCAAACACCAAACTTTGCTAGGGTTGCTCTCCACACCCCAAAACACTTTTTTCCTCTCCCCAAAGATCCCACAATAAAGCACACACCCTTGCAAACAGCTCTCGCAAACTGACACTCTGAACAAAGGTGATCCAGGTTTTCATCCGCCTTCTAACAAAGGATACAACAAAAAAGGACCCATTAATGAAGGCATCTTTCTCAAAATCCATCCTTCATATTCACATGACCAAGCAAAACTTGTCGGGAAAAGAACTTCATTTTCTTTGGAATCTTAGTCCTCCATAAAACATCAAAGATCAACTCAACAATTCTCTTAAGTCCTCCATAAAACATCAAAGATCAACTCAACAATTCTCTTAAGTCCTCCATAAAACATCCAAGTACCCAACAGGCCAGATGCCAACTGTTAGAATAAGTATTCTGATTATCACAATTATTTACCAATCACTATAGGGCCAGGAAAATCAAAAGCTTTGTAGACGACGGGTTAATTACTATGGATTGTAGCGGACAACAAGTTAATGTTGGGAACGGAATAAAATGAGTGAGTTTATATTTTTAGCTGTCAGCAGTTTATAGGCTGACAAAACTCTAGGCCCAAACAGTCTTACTGGCTACTGCTGAATATTAATGTAAAAATAAGGAAAACAAATGCGCTAATGAACTTATACATGCAGGACTCCCAATAAATCTTTGGCTGCCATGCCAGATATATTCTAGACCTACTGGTCTCACTCCCAAGAGTTTGTGGATAGACTTAAGGGTCCTCCATGTGACAATTTTAGAGAGCCAAGCTGACCCTGTAAGAGGTAAACAAATTTTGAAACCTATCCTTCAAACGAGATGGTTGATGAGAGGTAAAGAACAAGAGGAAAAGGTTGACCTTCAAACTGGAAGATACTAAAATATAATATGATACGGTTGATTGGTCCTTCATTAAAATGGCTTTGAACGTTAAGCAGGGTAATGATAGGATCCATCTCGCTTACCTCTTTTCATTCAAAAACCAGTAATTTAAGGATCATTTTTACGCACAGTAAGAACATAATTTAAACATCATTAACAAGAAGTTAACGAATTTTTGTCAAAGCATAATAAGAATAATAAATATATCACACACCTTATGAGGAGGAATACCCAGCAAAGTGCCTAATTCTTCAAAGCTGCCATAGAATAACCAAAAACAATAGAATAACGAGAAGAAAAGGAATAGAGGAGAAGGAAGAAAGTATACTACACATAATTAACCTTATATTTGTGTAAAGTTTGCTTGCACTAAGAAGATTATGCTCAATCATAGCACGATCCAACACAGTAAAATTATCTGGCAGAAGGGCTTGCTGTTGAAAAAATGTTAAAAAAGAGAGATTTTTAATACATGATGTGATGCCAGAATCCAGAACGAGGTAAAGAGTGAAAATAATAACCTGGTGAGGTTTTAGCTCTTCAGCAAATGCATCAATTTCTGGTTTTCTCAAAATTCTTTCCAAGTAAACCTAATAGTCCAATTATGCACTCATTAAGGGCAATGAACAGAACACAGTCTTGAATGTTAGAAGAGGGAGGGAGGGAGGGAGGGAACCTTTTGCAGTATTGGATAGATTTTTAACTTCGAACAACGTTCATCCTACACCAAAGCGTGAACACTTAGAAAGGACATATTTAAAGCCACTCCCCTCCAAAATGATAGATACATTCCACTAGTAATAAATAAATCAATTAATAAAAAGAATTTTACTTTGTATAATGTGGCAAGAACTCGGGATCTCTGTGGACCAGCAGCAGCCAATATTGTACATGTCACTGCAGCAGATAAAGCTTGTTCCAATGCTTCTTCGTCAATCTCTCTGAGAAAAATATAAATAAAGTAACTAATAACATCCATGACGAGAGATTGTATAGTTTACTTTTTTTTTAATATACGTAAGTGGCCTAGCCAGCTTACGTGCACCTCGACTAATCTCATGGACAACCCACCTGACCCTACAAGATGTGATGTGAGTGTCAAAGAAACTCGTAGAAAATTATTCCTAGGTAGGTGGCCATCATGGATTGAACCCTTGACCTCCTAGCCATTTATTGAAACTATGTCACTTTTTTATTACTAGGTCAACGCATGATAGTTAGATGGTATCATTTACTAACCAATTCCTTTAAACATAAGGATGAATGAATTCATACTTTTCATCATAAAAATATTAAGTTTCAAATTCAATGGTAGAATACAAATCATATCATTTTCATCATATCAGTGAAATGAATCGTCTCTGTTTCCTATATAAAAAAAAAGAAATAAAAAAAGGAATACAAATCATACCAATTTGTTGAAACTCAGATATTAGAAGTATGTGAGAACACGACTTTCTTTAGCGAGGGATGCACTACACTGTTTAATAGGTTGAGAAAGAGCGTTTTACATAAAAGAAAGACATTTATAGGAAAAAGTTGCTTTGGTCCATGCATGTACAAGGCTCTAAAAAATTGAGGTTAATAGCTCCTCATAGACATTAAAAAGCCAGAGCAACTGAAATCAAGAGTGAAATTCATAATATAATTGTAGAAAATAGTTGAAGGAAAAGGGCTTAGAAGGGTGAAATATACAAGGAAAATCAATGAAAGAGCGCTTTTCTGTATAATATATTAATAAAGAGGTCCACAAAATTGGTCAACGTCCATTCTAACAAACACATCAAAATTATAGTAGTATCAGCTCAATTTTGCAGTTCCACTGTACATTAAAAAGAAAAGGGAAAAAAATAATAATATTTGAAACATTATCAAGACAAGAACATTGTAGAAATAAAACAGATATCTTCGCGCTAAATTTAGTCAAATTTTCTTTTTGGTAATTCTGAAGTTCTAAACAAAAGCACAAATGAAAAATACCTATTGGTATGTCTATGTCATTTTTAATGACTAAATGAACGCTAGCAATTACTGCAGTGAATGAAAAGTACAAAAAGAATGTCAAGAATGCATAAACTTGACACAAAAACTGGAAGTTCTGTAAAAATAAAGGAACTTTCAATGGTCTGCAAATGCTTAAGATCGGTATCCTAAAAGGCTAAAAACAAGTACATAAGTGAATGATGGTTGTTTAACAAATCTAAAACACTTATATTCCACGAAAAGAATGTTCAAGTTTACATACTCATCTCCTATTTGTCTCTTTTCAATTTGAGATATATCATAATACCGAAGTGCTGCTTCCAAGAACTTCCTTTTCAAGTCTAAGATCCTAGCATAACAAACCTGCGAAAAGGAATGAAATGGAGGAGATTAAAACACAGAAGAAAAACCATATGGCCATTATTGAGTTAGAGTCATCAACAATCGGAAAGATTCCTAACCTTGTATTGTAAATTTAGGACTTCGTGCTGACTATTGCTAACCAAAAATGAAGCTTTATTGATAAAGGCCTCAGCATTAACAGCATCATCATCCTGTGGAAGAAAAAATTGAGCAATATTGAGTGCTCAAGTACCTAAGACTAAACAAAGTTCCTTGTCCTTGTAAGTATAAACATTAAGCAATTAATTAGTGTAAAGCACATCCAATGTAATTGAAAACTGCTGCATTATTATATCATGGATAGTGTAACCTGAAATCACTCTCCTCTATAGAGCTCTATATAATGCATTTACACATCATAGCAAATTACCACTACTAACATATAACCCTTTGTAATAAGAACTGTCATAAGATTCAAACTGCAATTACAGAAATAAACTGTACCTCGAGGTATAAACGAGCAATTTGAACACATTTTGACAACCGGTATGACTCATCAATCACCCTGACAGCAACCAGAAAAAGACACAGTAAATAAAGAGGGAGTCCAGAATTTACAAAAATCCTACTTTTTACAAATATATATGTATATATATATATATATATTGAAAGGAAAATGAATGTTGTACCTCATTCCAGAGTCTAGATCGATGCCACTGAGCATCTGTGCAGCTTTTGACCATTGCTGCTCTGATTCGTACAATTCAGCAAGCTTCTCCCGAATAATCAGCACCTGCAACTCACCAGAGTCAAATTACTTCCTTCATCTATGGACCATGAAAGTCAAGATTCATGACCAAAAGTAGTTAAAACAGCTGACCCTAGCCACACCACACTCAAAACATTATGAGAGAACAACATAGGAACTGATGACAAAATAAAAACAAACATTGATTATAAACAAGTGATATTGCTCTAGTCGAGTTGTTCTAATTTTTCCACCGAAGACCGTGGATAAATCAACCAGTAGATACTAGATGTGCATTTCTTCATTTGTTAAAGTTTGGAGGTTTTCTTATTATTTTCTCTGAAATCGTTATAGGTCGGTGTCGGTTTGGTTGGAGGAAGCTGGTTTCTTCTTTGGTTTTGGAGCTTGCCAATCATTTTTAGTTGGCTATTCATTATATCTCAGGTTCAACTCTGTGGGCTGATGCGATGGTTGCTTCATTTCTAATTGTTTTAGGTTTGCTCAAGTTTAAATCCTTCCTCATCGATCTCTTACTAAGCTATTTGCTGATTTTCTTCTTGAGTTATTTGTTCATTGCTTTTCTACAAGGCTTTAGTATCTAAGTTGTAATTTGGTTTTAGCCTAGTATTGAATTGCTTGAAGGTTTTTTTTATTTTGTTTCCTCTTCTGTACTTTGAGCATAAACTCATTCATTATTTCAATGAAAGTCTTGTTTCCGTTTAATAAAGACAGAGACGTGCACTTCCAATGTTTTGAATATGAATCCGAAAGTAATGAATACCTGACCGTTTGGTGATTAAAAGAACCCCAAGTTCTTCCGTTAATGGTAAATTGAAAAAAAGATTTACATTCAATTCCAATATAAACCAAGGAAACACGCATGACCGTTCTTCCGGAAAATTGTAATCAACAAAACATTGGTATAAAATCCATCTAGATGGATATTTAGACAAATAGCAAGGTCAGGTTCCCGTTTCAATTGAGTAAGGAGTAATATCCGTGCTTGGTTATCATTCAAACAACTGAGAAGCATCATTTCTATAGCATATAAAATAATAACACCAGAACTAAACCTGCTCCTCGAAAGAGACGACTCGCGGCTGAATCTGAGCGAGGATGTAATGGGCAATCTCTCTCTGAATCTCTCCCTCCAACTTCCCCAACTCTTGCGCTAGAGTCTGCAAGAGCTGCCGCGAAACTACAAGTGGAACTTCGTCAGATAGTGCTGCAAGTCAAGAACCGTCAGATGATTAGCCCTAACTTACACTAAAATGAAGAAATGAACGAGTTGGGAGAAAAAAACATCAACGTATTAAATTAAACTTAAAAAAAATGTGAGGCAGCTAACTGTGATCGATGAACTTCTTGGCTTGAACCCTATCGTTCGACGACAAGACATTATACAGAATGTGCTTGTACTGTTCGATCTTCTGCCTCTGGTCTGATATAGCAGAGGCGCTCGCAAAGGCGCTCTCCATGGCTATTCGCCTTGTGGAATCAAGCACCGGCTGTTCGGAAACCCTAGCTCAAGAAAAACCACTCTCCGCCACCGCTCAATTCCTCCCGGCAAGGGAGGGAAACGCTTCTATTTTCCGATTCTAGATCGGTGACGTGTTGGCCCGACAATGAAAACGGTGAAGATCAAGAGAGGAGAAAGAAATCAAAACGGTGAGATTGGCATGGGAGTGTGCTGCAGCAGATGATAAGTATTTTTAAGTAACTATATTACTATAATTGCAAAAATACTTTGTTTATTTTTCTCTAAATATCCTAACAAAACAATTTTATCTTTTTTGGTAATTAAATTTTTGCTAAATTACAAAGAAAGACCTAAACTTTTAAAAATACTCTTACCATTAATTTTGAATCAAAATCGTTAAAGTTTTGTTTCTAAAATACTATTGAATTATTATTGAATTATTGAAAAGTTTAATGAAATACTTTTTAAAGTTCAAAAGTTATCTCATTAATCCAATTTTTATAACAAATTTATCGGCACTCAAAATAAAAACCAAAATTTAAAGTTAAAACATCAAATTTCACAAAACTTCACAAAATTCCAAGATAAAATTTTATACTAAAACAATTATTAGTCAAATAGGCAAAAATATATTTCACTATTAACTCACACTAAACTGTTAACATACAACTTCGTTAAAACATTTAAGTCTTGAAATCTCTATTATTCTCTTTATTATTATTATAATCAATATACCTTTGCATAGGGGGCAATTTCATTTATTTATTTATTTATTTATTTTTATTGAATAAGAGATTGGAGAAAAAAGAAAAAAAAAAAGAGAAGCGAGATGGTATTAAGTTGGTTAGCGGCTTTGTGTTATATAACTAACAAGATTAATTTTTTTTTTAACTTTCTTTTAAAGTTTAAATAATATTTTAAATAAAAAAAACATACTTTTGAAAATTTAAGAGTATTTTCCAAAATTTAATATGTGTTAATAGTCAAATACATTTTTTTTATTCGACTATTTATTGTTTTAGTGTGTTTTAAGAATAAATTTTTATTTTTAAATTTTGTAAGTTTTTGTACAATGTTATGTTTTAGCTAAAAAAATTTGATTTTGATTTTGGTTGGTGAGAAATTGGTGTAAATTGGGATCAAATAGAGTTTTTTTTTTTTTTTTACTTTAAATTTTTTATGTTTAAGAGTATTTATGAAACTTTTCTGAGTTTTAAACAAAACTTAACTATTTTCGTCCAAAACTAATTGTAAGGATACTTTTTAACATATTTTAAAAGTTAAAAGACATATTTTAAAGTTTATGAACATTTTTTATACAAACTACAAAATGTAGGAGCATTTTTTATAATTTAACCTTAAAATCTTATTAAATTGCTTGAGTTCCAACCAAACTTAAGAATTTTAATTCATTCTCGTAATTTTTAATCTAAGTAATTTTTTTAATCACAAAACTAATGAATAATATTTTTAAATATAACAAAAAAAACCGTCTATTTTTTTTTATAGTGTTAGATACCAATACCCATAAGATTTTACTATATAAATATTTTGGTTAATTTTGTTATATTCAAAACTAAATCCTTAATATCATTCAATCTCACGCTCCAATTTTCTGTTTATGGCTATATGGATTGAAGATCATCTTTCTTGGGCGGATTATGCTTTTCGTTTTGATCTTTCCTGTTTTTAATCTTTTCTTGTTTGTTGTTGTACTAACAAACGATTCTTTTTATAATAATAACATAAATTTCTATGTTTTAAATTTATTAAGTTGATTTTTCCTTATTAGCTCTTGCAACGTCATCTATAAAATCATTGCAAAAACCTAATGTCTTCACTCATTAAACAATAAACGTGCTAATAAAGTTAAGTTGGGGTGACTGCTCTAGAGATAAATACGAGCAAGCCGTATAATAGGATCAAGTGGAATTACTTGAGACAAGTGATGAGTGAGGTTGAGTATAATGCGATAGACTTAATATTATACCATCATCTTATAACCAATTCATACTCAAGATGATTTATCCTACTTATTCTATATTTTTCCTCTAAAAACTACTCACATGTTATTTCATGGTCTAAAATAAAATCTTTCATCAGTCCTTCCACACATTATTTCTCATTCTCATTTCATTTGCCCTCAAAACAGATAAATATACAAGGCAACAATAGACATCCTGAAAATACTAACAATCAAACACATTTATATACCATAAAGTTAATAAACCATCACAATCTCGAAAATAAACACACTTCTAGGTGAAAATAGGTTACAATTGCGTCCAAGACAAATAAAGTTCGACAGATTATTTTCACCTAAACCCTAAATCCTTCCACACATTATTTCTCATTCTCATTTCATTTGCCCTCAAAACAGATAAATATACAAGGCAACGATAGACATCCTGAAAATACTAACAATCAAACACATTTATATACCATAAAGTTAATAAACCATCACAATCTCGAAAATAAACACACTTCTAGGTGAAAATAGGTTACAATTGCGTCCAAGACAAATAAAGTTCGACAATCTCGAGAACAATTTCAACCGAGATGACTACATTTATCCCAAGATTCCGTAAAAAATTAACGCAAACTACTGTTTGTCGATTCTTGTGAAACAGTAGCATCCCACTAAACTTCTCGATCAACCAAATTATTGGTTTCTAAAGCAATGGCTATTATCAGTGGCGGATTCAAAACTTTAAGGGGGCTTTATAGTTTAATAAAAAAAATTATAAACTGTGGGACTTAAACCTAATGTTGAGAGACAGTTTCACCGCTAAACTACCATATGATATTGATGTTTTTTTTTAATTTTGTTTATATATATTATATAAAGACTATAAAATTGAGAAAGTTCGAACCTTCCTGGATCTATACTAAATTCGCGGGTGAATATGATATAAATTATAAGGGGTAATGCCAAAAGGGAGCTATTTTGGTAATATGAAAGTAAGGTTAGTTGACTATACGTGTTACACCTTACATGCCACGTCTTACATATCACAGCTGTAATTAAAAGTGAAAAATCGGACGATACTGATGTTGTACGGACAATTTATCGCGGGTTGAGTTGCGAGGAGTGGAAATATAGGGGGACAAGGCGTAAAGGCAAGAAGTTTGATGTACCAGTTACCCGTTTCTTCGTCTTTCCTTCTCATAGTTGCCAAGCCAATCCTTCATAGTTCTTGGAGTGCGATCTTCTCTTTCAGTTGATTTTCCTCTTCATAATCTGAAACTGGACTGGCAAACGCTTTACAATCGCTACAATTTGTGAGCTCTATACCACACGCGTCTCTGGAAATGAACAACACCGGTTAGTAATAGCCATTGCCTTCAATTCCCTCTTGTATATGATCTGGCGGTTTTCTTAATCCTGCGCTTTAATGGATTCCTTTCCCCATTTACGATCCGCGTCGATCTCGACATAAACTGAAGTAAAGAATGGCGGAAAGAGAGATGAGAAAATTAGGATTAGGATGTCCACCATTGTTATTGGCAAGGAAGGTTTGAATGTCGATTTATTTTCCATGAGCTTAGGGTGTCATGTGTTTGTTTCTGCCTTTACTAGATTATATTCCTCAGTTCATGCTCTTAATCGAGTGAATTTTTAAGGCGGTTTTTCTACTTCAGCTTATAGCCTCATACATATAGGGGCGTATATTAACTCCACTATCAGTTTGTTGCAGCATCGTCGAGCTATTGGAAAATTGCTTGTTAGACTTTATATTTCGTTTGGAACTAGTTTTCGATGTTTGGCAATTAAATTGGTGATTTTCTTTTACATATAAACTGTAAAGTAGTCAGATTCTGTAGAATTCTCAAGTTTTCTGGTTTTTGGTCGTGTCAAAACTTGATGAAGGATTTCTGATGCTTCTTAGAGTTCAATTTCTGCGATGAATGCTCGAGTATTGGCACTCTAAAACAAAAATGTTATGGTTATTGCCTTATCTTTTGGTAGTTTGACACCATGATTGTTTATTCCGCTATCAGGGAATCCTCAGGGCATTATCGTGCCCCCAGTTGAGGGCGTTGCAGGAGGAGGAACTGCTTATGGATGGAATGATGGCACATTACACACATCAACTCTCCCTAAAAGGTCTATTGATCCCACAGAAGTTCCTACAGCAGATCTAGTAGATGTGTGGTGCATGCCAAGCACGGCCAATGTTGGACCTCAGGAAATGCCTAGACGTTTAGAAACTGTAAGTACGAAAGATATATAATTAGTTTCTTCTTCTTACTATTGGTTTTAATGGAAGCCAGAAGATTGTATTTATTAACACGTAATGAGTTTCAAGTTTGTGGATGATTTTTTTTTTTTTGGGGGTGGGACTGGGAGCTTAGGGCGATGCCACCACAAGATAATATGAACTATTAAATTCTAGTTTTTTTTTGGAGACTGTTTACATTCTGAATCCTACAGACTATTTGTTCATTGACTAACTCACTAGTAAACAAACTTAGTCTTAGTTAGTGAACATTCTTAATTCACGGGACGATGTCTTTGTTGATCCAACTAAAAAAATAGAAACTAGTAATTGAAATTTGATGCTAATATTCACTTGTTTTCCTATAACCATAATATAGAGGAGCTTGAAACACCTCGTTTGCTTATTTCTTATCAAATGATTGGATCTGACAACTGTTAATGCTCAAAACTACTTATTGTGAGGATTTGACCTTAAGATGTGGCATTGCGACCGCGAGTGTTCAAATATTTGAATGTTCTTAATATTTGTATGTTCTTTGGAGTTTTCTTTTATCACGATGTTGTATGAAATATTTGACTACTTCTTTTGTATCAATCATGGAATTTTAAGTTTAGTCTTATCTTTTCAGATAAATCTTTTGGCAGCTAGAAATGAGAGGGAAAGTGTTCAAATTGCTATGCGTCCAAAAATATCCTGGGGCGCTTCTGCTGTGGCTGGAATTGTGCAGGTCTTTTCTGGTGATTTATGCTCCACATCTGGTGATCGGTTAGTGCCAATAGGCAATTATTCAGACATAGTTTCATGCGTTATTCCATTCATATTCTCCTTATAAGCATCCGGAAGTGGTTGTGTGCAGGTTAGTTGTTGGACAATCATTGAGGTTAAGGCGTGTGGTGCCCATATTAGGTGTTCCAGATGCCCTTGTCCCACTTGATCTTCCAGTCAGTCAAATAAACCTTCTTCCAGGGTAGTGACGACTTATGTTTTGAATTGGGATCTCTTATGTTATGTTGTGTAAAAATGATGGGTCAATTTTGTCTGACTCTGCAATGATATATAATGTTGCAGAGAAACTACTGCAGTTTGGGTTTCCATTGATGTCCCAAATATGCAACCCCCAGGTCAATATGAGGGAGAAATTATCATCACTGCTATAAAAACAGATGCAGAGTGAGTCTGTTCACTTCTACAGCTCAAAAAATGTGAAAATTTTTCATTATTTATTATTTCATGTGTGGATTGCGATGTTTGACTTACGGGTAAATGGTCTAAACTGCATCAGATCTTCAACACAGTACCTTGGCAGAGCTGAAAAGCATGAAATATATAAGGAACTTAAGAGCTGGCTGGATACTATGGAAATTGTTGATGAGAAGCCACTGGAGGAAGTGGTAGGTTGGTTGTGGATCTACCATTCTAACCTTGCTTATAACTATAAAATATCACGTGTCATGTGCTGGCATTTAAGCTGCTTGTATGAAACATTGTCTTTTTAGGTAGAAAGAGTGAAATCTGCAACTGCTTCTTTAAAAAGAGTTATTCTCTCCCCATCATTTTCTGAATTTTATTCTGAGAATGGTTCAGTTGATGTGATGGATGAAGATGCCTTTTCAAACCTTTCAGTACGTGTAAAGATAATGTTGACGGTTTGGGACTTCACAATACCTGCTACTCCTTCACTTCCTGCCGTAATTGGTGTATCCTTGCTGTATATAGAAGATAAGTTACTATTGTTTGGAAATCAATACAAGTTTTTAGATGGAGTTAAAACATATATCTAGGTATCTCATGGTCCTCCTACTTGAAATAAAAGTTTCTTTCAATTGTTTCTTAATAGGCTACTGAGGGCCTCAGAGTTTGGGGGATTTGTTTTATTTTATTTAGTTTTCATGCAACAAGGAATGAAGGCAGTTAGAACACATGCCAGAAAAATTTTGCTTTCAATTCTTAACTATTAGTTAGGTATCCGATACTGTAATTGAAGATCGTTTTGGCATTGAACATGGTACCGATGAGTGGTTTGAGGCATTGGATGCACATTTTAAATGGCTTCTTCAATATAGAATCAGTCCTTATTTCTGCAGATGGGGTGATGGCATGCGTGTTTTAACTTACACCTGCCCCTGGCCAGGTATAATGATGAAACAAACAAGGAACTGTATGATATATTATCGCATTGCAACATGTGATGACATCTGATTGTTCTAACTTTCTGATGGTACATTGCTTTTTGCTGCTTTCTCAATCTGATGTTAGCTTACTCTTTTATTCCTATATAGCTGATCATCCAAAGTCAGATGAATATTTTTCGGACCCACGACTATCAGCTTATGCTGTACCATATAGAGCAGTCTTTGGGTAAATTCTCAGTTTCCTCCATTAACTTATGTCAGGTATGTTTGAGATCGAAACTGATGAACTTCCACCAACTTGATATGCCACAGTGGTGATGCGGCAAAAGATTACTTGCAAAGAGAAGTTGAAATATTGAGGACAAAGACGCACTGGAAGAAAGCTTATTTTTACCTGTGGGACGAGGTATTTATGTTGTAGTCGCCCAAATGCAACCCATACCCATTCTATACCGTCTTCTCTTTGCAAGTAATTTTTGTTAGAGATTTAACAATTAGGTTAAAAAACATTGGTCCCTAAAATTTTGTGGAAATAACAAATTAGTCCTTTAGTCCAAATAATTTACTCCTTGAACTTTAATATCACTTTAAAATTTGTAGCACTTAAGTCTATTTGAGAAATACAGTAAGGATTTAATGAGTTTTCTTAATATGTAGATTGATAAATCTATTGGAGATCAAATGCAGCTTTAACTACGAAGCTAAGTCGTTCCATAATATGAAAAATAGTTCTGATGGAATTTTTTATGGCAAAGATTAAATTGTTATAAATTTTAAAGTTAATGTTCCATGTTTAATACAGCTGTGGTCTTGTAGTCCAATGATCAATATGATCATTTTAAATGATTTCATCTGATAAATCTATTAGACTGATTAAATGGAGCTTCACTACATTTTTTCTTTTATTCTTTCACAAAGCTTACCACTTCAAAACTTTCTTTGGCAGCCATTGAATATGGAACATTTTGATTCTGTTCGCAGTATGTCTAGCGAGATTCGTGCTTATGCTCCTGATGCTCGTGTATTGACAACATACTATTGTGGTAAACATACTCTTGTTTTTGTTTGGTCTATTCATTCTATTGCAAACTCAGATTACAATTTTCTGAGTGATTACACAAAGTTTCCTGCTAGATTAATAATTTGCACGATACATGGATGGTATAAGAGTTTTCATCGACAGTATTCATACATCAATCTCATTGTGATTGAAGTTTTAGCTCTTGTGATCCAGAGTTTTTTCATAGGAATACATAATCATGAATAATTTGCGTTGTTGCTTTTTGCAGGACCCAATGATGCGCCTCTCGCACCCACAACGTTTGAAGCATTTGTGAAGGTTCCAAGTTTCTTGCGCCCACATACTCAAATTTATTGCACAAGGTAATACTCTAATTGCAAGTGGAGGGAGTAAGATACATAAAAATAGAAGTACAAGACATAGAATTAACGTGTCTTGTAACAGTAATGAGTGTCATGGGAGGTGAATATATAATATATTTCACAGGCCAGGTTCTTGTAGGTTGGACTAGTTTCTGCTGCCTCTTTTAAGTTGACATTGTTACAGGGATTACACACTCCAACATAAAATTATATCTTGTTGCCTTGTCAAAATCTGACGGTCTTCCTCCAGTCATGCGATCATTTTTCCACTGTTTACATCAAGTTGTTTAGCATCAAAGAACATTTGTTCTTTATTTTTATTTTAATTGTACAGTGAATGGGTGCTTGGCAATCGAGAGGATCTGGTCAAGGATATAATTGCTGAATTACAACCAGAGAACGGTGAGGTAATGATTATCTGAAATCATATGCCCTAAATGTATTTAGTGTCATATTCTATTTATGATTTCAAAATTCCCATCTATCAGAATCTATGAAGTTGTACGTTTATGGTTAATCACCTGTTTAACAGAAGATTTCAGTTGAGTTCATTCAGGGCTTTGTATTTGATTTATGTTTGCTGTTCATTCTTTATGACTCAAGATACAGTTGTACAATATATAAAACATATCTTATCTTGATGCACCATTCTGTTATGAGGCGCCATGACTTCCTCACTTCCTCTCTTTATCTCTAGGTTTTTGTGATAGGACCTTCGTCTTTTTCCACCCCCTCTATTTATGATAATTTACTCAGCAATTTTCCTACCTAATTACTTTTTTTTTTTATAAGAAACGATAAATATATTTAGTACCATCTCGAAAGAGATGTAGAAAGGAGTACAACCTAAGGCGAGGCCAAGGAGGCCCTCCCAAAAGACTAACAAACCAAGAAAGCTTTCCAGTTGTGTAAAATGATGGAAATACTATAATTACAAAAGTGTTTTGTGTGGTTCGTACACCACCACGACGCTGTGTGTTGAATCACAGACCAAAAAGAATCAAAAGAATTAATTCTATTTTCAAAAATCCTACTATTCCTTTCATTCCATAGGCCCTAAGCCACAAACCGAACAACACAATTCCAAATAATATTTCCTTTAGGACCAAAGACTTTATATCTCATAGCTTCAGACCCTAATTACTAAGGCACCCTTAATACCCTAATGACACTCGTATTATTTTGCCAATGATGTTTGGTCATTTAAGTTACGGGCATTTTCAAATATAGCATAATAAATCAAAATATTTATAAAATATAGCAAAATTCATATTCTATCAATGATAGACATTGAGAAGTCTATCAATGTCTATCAGTATCTATCATTGATAGAATCTGAAATTTTGCTATATTTTGTAAATATTTTAAGCAGTTTTGCCATTTACAATAATTTCTATGTTGTAAATTACTGCTTCTAAGTCTGTTTTGAGTTGTTTCAAGACTCCTGGTGCTTACAGTTTACATTAGAGTTGGTGACTGATTATAAGTAAGTGTTTTTAAGGGTCTGTTTGGCCGACGATCTGAAAACATAAATTTGAAAACGAGGAATTCAATGAAAACATAGTCATATATTATGTTTTCAGATATGTGTTTGACAAGACAGTGAGGAACTGAATTATTTAAAATGTGTTTGATATTATATGTATAAATGATAAAACTAGTTGTAGTTATCCACTAAATGTTAGGTTGAGTATAAACTACTATAATTAATTTATGTTGATGTTTTAGTTAAATGTTTTTGTATAATTATTATTTTATAATATTATGTAATTTATAATAAATTATGTGATACATATTTTAATTTTAAAAAATGAGTTGAATTTATACATGAAATACTATATTTCTAAATGTTTGAATCTTTTTTTAATATAATTATGCATATTAAAATTTAAAATTGAGCATTTGGATACACTGAAAACATAAAAATGTTGTTTTCAGAATTTGCACTGTTTGGATCATAGTATCCGAAAATAGTTTTCACAAAAATATATTTGCAGAACTCAATAAATCTGGAAAACTTACAACAAAGTTAGATAGTCAACCAAAATCTAGACTGCCAAACATATATGTCTCTCTCCTTGGTGTGTGTTAATGCTAATTTGAATCTCCAACTCATTTATTCGTGCATTGCTCATTTGCTTCTCGTTTCTGGAACACAATATTGGAAGCTTTTGGTTGGTCTGATTTGTCCTCGTACCGGCTAATGATGTGATAACGTCTTTTTTGTTGGGGGTATCCTTTTGGTGGTACTGAAAAGATGATTTGGATGACTCTCAAGCATGCGTTCCTTCGGACCATTTGGTGTAAACGTAATGGTCGTCTTTTGCGATACTCCTTTTCCTCCTTGGATAAATTTAAGGAGTTGGTCTTATCTACTGCTTGTATTGTTGCAAAGCACCATTTTTCTCATTAGATCTTGTCTCATTTATTCTCCAACTTAAAATTTTTGCTTTAATCTAGGTTTCACATATTTCATTGATTAATGAGATGTTTCTTCTAAAACAATTAATTCTCGATGCATGAAATATTTTTGTTCATTCTTTAGTGCATCATTGATTCAGGCATCAATGAATATTCTATTTCAGTTCTCTTTAAATTGGTTGCTATCCTCTTGTGGTTTTAAGATTAAAGTCCTGCATAGGTCTCTGCTGAGGATAACTTAACGTTTCTGGCAGGAATGGTGGACATATGTCTGCATGGGGCCAGGTGATCCCCATCCAAATTGGCACCTTGGGATGCGAGGTACGCAACATCGTGCTGTGATGTGGCGTGTATGGAAAGAAGGCGGAACTGGATTTCTTTATTGGGGTGCAAACTGTTATGAGAAGGCAACAGTTCCGAGTGCAGAGGTAAACTGTACCTGCCTAGCGAGATTCACTAAAAAAAAAAAAACAAGAAAAACAAAACTATACCTGCCTAGCTGTAAAACCTCTGAAGTGCTGAACGTATATGTTACATGCTTTCCTAACAAATCTCTATTCATACTCCGAGTAGATAAGATTCAGGCGAGGCCTACCTCCTGGAGATGGAGTGCTTTTCTACCCTGGGGAGGTTTTCTCATCTTCACATGAGCCAGTTGCTTCAGTAAGACTCGAGCGTCTTCTTAGCGGTTTGCAGGTGATTTTAACTCCCGTTAGATGCAAAATTTGACTCGAAATTATAATAGGTATCTTAGGGGCCGTTTGGGGCACCAACTAGAAGTTGGTGGCATGGTTTATTATAGCACACCCCATGTTTGGGACACCAACTATAATAGTGGTGTGTACAACTGTTTATAAGAGTAATTACTATTTTAAAACACACTCTGCTATCGTATTTACTATTTGCTACAACATTTACTATGTTTCACCCATCCTATCTTTTCTTCTTTGCGACAAAGTTTACTCTTTCCTACCCAAATAAAAATAGTGTACATCTCAGATACAAACTATTATAACTCAAATTAAATTAGTTTGAACTCTAAAACACATACTATTATAACTCACCAACTATTATGACCCACTAATTATAATAACCACTAACTATAGTAAACATGACCCCATCCTTTTGAGTGGTTGGCAAATGGGATTAACGATACTTACCGGAATCTTTGGAAAGATATTACGAAAGAGCGCCCTGTTTTTATTCGTTGAGTTCATTGTGTGGTGGGGAATGTGAGAGAGACGTATTTTTGGCAAGATCTATGGGTGGGGGAAAGACCTCTTTGTGGTTCTTTCCCCCGGTTTTATCGTTTATCGTCTCTTAAAAATCATTTTGTGTCTCATCTTTTTTCGTGGATGGGGAGCTGTTCTTTTTCCTTCGGGTTAAGTTGTGCCCTTTTCGACAGGGAAACAGTTGATGTGGTTGCCCGCCTTTCTCTTCTCGAGAGTCACTCCTTTCGTCATGGGAGGAGAGATGTGAGAGTCTGGAGTCCTAATCCTTGGATAACTTTTCGGGTATTTCCTATTTCCAGTGTTTAGTGGACCCTTCTTTTGGGGGAGAGTCTGTTTTCTCGTCGTTGTGGAGGATAAAGATCCCTAGAAAGATGAGATTCTTTACTTGTCAGGTTCTTCACAGTTGTATTAGCATGCTGAATAGGCTTGTTAGGAAGATGTTATTGTTGGTTGGGCCTTTTTGTTGCATTCTGTGCAGGAAGGCGGAGGAAGACTTGGGATCATATTCTCTGGTACTGAGATTTCGCCGAATGTGTCTGGGATTCCTTTTTTCAGTCGTTCAGCTTGATGTGCGTTCAACAGAGATATATTAGAGATGCGTTCGAGGAGTTCCTCAATTTGCCGTTTGGGGAGAAAGGTCATTTTGTTTGGCTTGCTAGTGTATGTCCATTGTTTGGGTTTTGTGGGATGAAAGGAATAGAAGAGTGTTTAAGGGCCTTGAGACGGATGTTAGAGAAACTTGGGCAATGATTCGCTTTCATGATTCTCAGTGGGCTTCGTCGAAGTTGTTTTGTAATTACCTTTGACCTCGATTTTGTATAGTTGGAGTCCCTAAATGTAGGGGATTCCTCATTTCTTTTGTGGGCTTGATTTTTTTGTATGCCTGTGTATTCTTTCATTTGTTCTCAATGAAAGTTGTTGTTCTTACAAAAAAAATAACCACGGACTACAGTAACCAATTCAGCGTCCCAAACACTTGTTTAATATTAACTCATGTAGGCAGTATTCTTATAAAAAAAAAACTCATTTAGGCAGTAGACCATGCAAAATACAAACGTGGGGGAAAATCCCTTGGCCATATTATCCTTTTCTTTTTTGTTTTGAACAAACAATTTCTCCTGTATTGCATCAATGTATAGTATTGCTTGAAGTTCAGGTTGCAAAAGTTGCCTGGATATGGATAGCCTACTCATTTTTATTTACCTTAGATCTGTTAATGAAATCTGTTTTGGATGCCAATTAGGACATTGAATATCTGAAGCTTTATGCATCAAGACATGGTAGGGACGAGGGGGTTGCTCTTTTGGAGAAAACTGGAGTCTATCAAGGACCTGAGCGATACACTCACGATCACATGCCAGTTGATCTAATGCGGGGTGAAGTTTTCAACTTATGTCGATCATAATACGATTGCCTGTTAAAATACAGTGGAAATTGTAGATTTCCCAGGTGAAGTGGAGTAGTTTTGGGAGTTCTCAGTCGAGGACACGTCAAATACTCAGATATATGAGATTCTTGACACATTTGGATCTGACTTAAATATTTCCTTTTGGAAGCTCTTTTTGAAGTGAGGTAACTTTCTCGGTTATTGTACAATATCTGCAGTATTATTTCTTTCTCAAGTAGCTAGTCAATTGAACAACCCTGTGCAAAGAACATGCGTATAAAATATTAGATTCAGGCTGTAGTAACCTGCACGATCGTGCATGATGATGAAGTTATGGTGTTTTTCCCCCTCCTTGTTAGCATTATACCTTTCTAGCTACGGTAGTCATAGTCCTACTTTAAGTTCTAAGATTGTGGTGTTTTGCTTGAGTTTAAGTGTATTATCCTTTTCCCTTTATTGAATAAAAGGTTAAATAATACTTCTCCATCCTCTACCTTTAGCTTTGCCAATATATTTTGTCTCTGTGCCTTGTATTGTTTCACCCTGAACTTAGATCATTTACTGATTGCATTACGAATCTGATAGGCACCCGGCAGTGAATAGTGAATGTGTATACCCGTAGAAATAAGAAGGGATGAGTCTTATGCGTGGGGGCCCATAAGGAATATTATTAGTTAGGGGCCAAAAACGTTAGTTATATTTTACTTGCTTTAAATACTGTTTTGGATATTGGGGGGTATCTTTTTGGCTATCTACTTGAAATTAGTTCTCCATAGAGAAATGTGGAGAGATTGGGAAGCTCTCGAACCCTTTTCCGGCCGTTGATTAATAAAATTGAGGTCGAGGCCTATCAGAATCTTGTTAACTACCACCAGATTGAATTGCATTTGCATGGCAACCTCGTGCATGTTACCGGAGTTGAGTTATGTTCCCAATAAATAAAATACACACCAAATCTAATTTGTTTGGACCTAGCCTGTAAAATTAAGATTTACGATCAATCTAACTATTTCTCTTTTGAAAGTTTCTTTTTGCGCCACTTTTCATCATTTGGAGCTGTTTGTTTTGATTAAAGTTCATCATTAATTATTTGAAGTGGTTTCAAATTGTTATCAAAAGCACTTTCATTTCTTGAGTTCATTACGTCAGACTCATTTGAATTTTATAGGTTTTAATATGATATTAGATAGATTTTTTTTTACTCATATGACCTAAATAAATATCAGTTATGTTATTGTCTAAACTATTCTATTTTCTTAAACAAATAACCTAATGGTGCTATTATTTCAAAAGAAAGTTGAGCAAAATTCACTTTTTTTTTTGTATCCCTCTTTACCATTCACTTTTCTGATAATAATAACATGATTTCAAAAAATGCATGTAAGAGAAGTTTTTTATAGTTATGAGCTTTAGAAAAGCGATTTTTTTAGATACATCCAGAACTAGAGAATTCTGCATATACAACTTAAATAAATAGATAGACTTAATAATGTATGACAAGTTTTCCAAAAATCTGAAAAATTGTTTTCTTCGTAAATGAAAACAAGAATCAAGAAGTTTCGAAAGAAAAAACAAAATATGTATGAATTTTTTAGAAATAAATTAGGGTATACTATATATATACACGAAAAGTTCATGAACAAGACAATTTATATAAAATTTTATCTTATCAATTTAAGATTTGGGTAGAGATAGGATTAATTTTGAATATGGAAGAAAAAACACAAAATTCTCTAAAAGGAAGAAAATATTAATTTGAAATATATTGCATAAACAAAGTCAAATTTTAAAAATATGCTAATAAAGAAAAAAATTAAATATTTCAAAATTTTGAAATAATAGTGAAAATGTTATATTGGCCCAAATTTAAACCTAAAAGCTTCCAACAAAATAATTTAAAATTTTGACCAATTATAAAATATATGGTGTTGGAAATATTTATCGAGTACCTAAATTTTATTTCAAAATCAACAACTATATGTGAAATCACGTAAAATGGACTTGCAGATATCAACTTTTATAAATAAAAATTACCATTAGAACTCTTTTTTCATGAATCAAATAATTGCATAATGACGATTACATGGACTTGTTGTAACGAGTAATTTTTCTACCTAAGTAAGATTAAGAATGATAATAAATATATTAAAAAAAAGAAAAAAATAAAACAGAAAGTGAGTTAAATTTGTCGGGATGTCCCCGCCAGCTCCCAAGTTGTTATTTATAAATATTAATTAATTGTTTCTATAATATAAATAAAGAAATCAAGTCACCGACTTTAACCTTAATAATAAATTTTTTATGTGAATTGTATTATATAGTCATTTTGGCTTTAAATTTCGGACATTTTCAAATATTGTAATATATATATATATATATATATATATATATATATATTTATAACATATAGTAAAATTTTACATTCAAACAATTTTATTCGTTTCTATCAATGTCACATTGATAAAATATAAAATTTTACTATATTTTGTAAATAGTTTCAATTTTAAATTTTTTTTTACGAAGGAAAGACTATTGAAAATATAGAGTTATTTTTTTTAAAAAAATTTAAATTTTACCATATTTATAAATAAGTCCGTGATTCTTCATATATATTACTCATTTTTTATTTATTAGTTTAGTTTTTCTGAGGGTTTTAATTAAAACAATTGTGCTAACTAAGCATCATTTTCATATTTTTTTTTTGCAGTGCAACTTCACTCCTCGTTTACATTTTTTGAATTATTTTCAAATATAATAAAATATTAAAAAATATTAAAAGATGGATGGAGAGTGTTGGTACTTTTTAAAATGTAATTTATTAAATAGTTGAAATATGGTTTTATTAGATATGATTAAGAAGTTTATCGAATGAATTGATATTACATCGGACAACGTGACATCATAGATTGAACTCCTGACCTCTTAGTTAGTTATTGACTTTTTTACTAAACTTCGTTACAAATTCTCTTAGACTTCTTTAAAATTTTATAAATGAAAAAAAATATATTATTTCATTGATAAATTATTGTTAGAAAATTTAAATTTCATTTTAACTTTTTTTCACACTTAAGTTTTTCATTATTTCAAAATAATTTTTAACCCATTATAGTTTATTTAGTATATTATAAGTTTCAATAAATTATGAACTTAATTTTAATTATTTTCAATGTCTAAAAGAATTAAATGGAAAAAATGCCACTTATTTAGCATTAGGAAATTGAAGAGTTTTCTTATTAAACTCCATGAGGTTACTTTTCAATCATCCCAACAAAATCTTTTCATATTCTATCTTGTCAAAATCTTCATTAATTAAATTTAAAATTATTTATAGTTATGCTAAGATTTAATAAATTATCAAATTAATTTTCACTATAATTAAGTTCTAAAGTTCTTAAAAATAAGTATTATTGTATATTCAATTTTGAATTTTTTTTAGTAATTTATCTTAATATTGTGTTCTTTTTCGGTAGGTCTAAAAATTGTTAGTTTTATAAAATATAATTAATACTTTATTATACTCTAAGCTAAATTTACTAAATAATTAAAAATGTTATATTACATAAAATAATAACTTTATATCAAATTTTTTTTATGCTTTACTTCAATACTTTTTTTCAAAAAAATAAAAAGCTTACAATTTTATATGGTATTATGTCAACTCAAACTAAATAAGAGACATAATATATTTAGATAAATAAATCAATATGTGGGCATAATAGTGGGAAATTGCCAGAAATATGGCGGATGAGGTTTCACCATCTTTAAAAGTCATTCAAATAGCTTTTTCTCGAGAGAGATAGATGTCGAGATTTAGTTAAAATTTTAATTTTCTAATTTATCGATTGTTTCGGATCTTCTCAATACATCTCGTCGTATAATTCATGGAGATTTGCTAACTTTTTTTATGTAATATAATCTTTCTAAATCTTATAGTAAATCTTATCTCTTCAAAATTTCTTCGAATTCAGTTAAGTTTACTAAATATTATAACAAATTATAACGTAATTTTTTAAATCTTTAGTAAATTTTTGTTTCACAAAATTATATGAATTTTCAAATTTTCAAATGGGTTTTTCAATTATCAAAATAAAATTTTCAAATTGATTCAACATTTTTAAATTTTAAGAAATATCAAATTTTTCTGATAAGGTTTGAATTTCCCTAAAATTAGTAACATTTGAATTTTCTTACCCAAATCTCAATAAGTAAAAAATTAAAATTTTTAACTATTCTCTCACCCAAGATGGACCCAGAAAAAAGTACTTGAACGACTTTTCAAAGAGTGTGCTAGTTTTGTATGGTAAAACCTTAAATGAGACATTTCTAAAAATTTCTCCATAATAGTCTAAACATTATATGCTTGTGATCTCCTGAGAATGTTTTAAGGAATCATGTGAGTGAAGACAAAGTATACTAAAAGACCCGTATTGATTTGTAAATTTACTTTTTACTCTTGTAAACAGTTCAAGACGACCAAGGACGAAATTGTCAAGTTGTAAGAGATATAGAAAACACATTAAAGCCATCAGAAGTCAAATCCGAAATCATAAATTATGAACCTAGGTCATTACATATTATATTATGCATTTTAAGTATGAAAACATGTGCAACACGAAGCATTCAACTTGTCATTACAATACGTATTTTTATTTATTTATTATATATATATATATAAACCGCGACGACAACCTTTATTAAATTTTGTTGAAATTTAAAATTTAAAATTAATGCTTTCATAAGTTTTATTTTATTTTATTTATTTTTATGAAAAAACAGCGGTTTCATACTTACAAATGATAATTTCCAGATACAAAATTAATATTAATCTCTTTGTACATCAAATAATGTGTCTTTTTTTTTTTTTTTTTTTTTTTTTAAATGATGGAAACTAATATATAATAAAATCACATATATGGAAAATCAATGTTGCACCTTGAAATTATAGATTACGGTTTAGGGTTTAGAGTATTTTTATGTACTTCAAGATCAAGAGGTTTTGGGTTTAGATCCGCTCCGTTGTTTGTACTAACAAGACTTTTAAACAAAAAAAGAATTTAGCATATTAAAAGATATTGCCATCGTAAAGAATTCCTTCATTGACTTCAAATACAATCACTCGAGTAGCTAGTTCATACCACTTGCACATTATTTGAAGTTAATATATTTGGGTTATAATGTTTCTACGTGATTGAGCTGATTTGAAATTAAAGCAATAGGTTACGTATACTCTTTTTATAATCAAGATATTGTGTGTGTTTTTTAATTCCTTTATGTTATGTTCCTTTAACAATGAGTCCCTCCCACGTTTAGTCTAAACGATCGAGTTAACTAATCCAACTTAACTTCAAAATATTAGGGTTGGATTGTTCACTTGAATAGAGTTAATTTAGATTAAAGAATGGACAAGTTGGTCCAATAAAGCCTCTTTGCTCCACCCAACCCAACACATGTGCACCTCTAGTGCTTGAAAATTTCGTCTTTTATCTTTCAGATGTACAAACGTGTGATTGCGACTAAGATTAAACCAACTCCAAAGTACAAGAACTAAAATTATATTTTAACAAGGTAAAACTTTCAACTCAATCAAAGACTTAAATAATGCTACGTCAATCTTTTTCAAATCTCGATTTGCACTTATAATACATGCAAGATTTTGAAGTCTTTATAAAAGAAAGTGAGACATTGCAACTCTTGGAAAGATTGATCAACAAATAGGTATTATTTATCCGACATTATAAGCTTCTTTTAGTTGCGTTAAATATTGGTTAAGGTTTTGTTTTAATTTTTTTTTTGGAGAAATATTCCTTGTGTATCTTTATATAATTAAATGTAGATCATTAACGTATATATTAAATACAGATAGTAGTCTATCTTAATCTATCGTAATATATCATAGATATATTATAATATTTTGTTATATTTATAAATGTGTTCAGAGTACATTAGTTTATAAAATGAAAATGATAATTGTTGTAAGTCAACATAGTTAGAAAGTCAATTAAGTATTTTATATATTTATTATTTGAGTTAGAAAAAAAATTTGTTATTTTTAAGTGTAATTGGAATACGCAAAAAGTAAAGCCTTCCTTAAAAACCCCGTCATCAAATTGCATAAAATACAACGTTCTAAGATGCCCGCCGGTTCTTATATATATATATTAGAAAATAATAATAAAGAATAAAACTGTTATTCGCATGCTTAATAAATTATTAGTTATAATTTTAAAAAATAAATTATTAGATTTGTTAGGCCAAAGATGAGATCTATACGAAGTATTAAAATATCTAATGCTCCGTTTGTTTCATGGTTCATTTTCGTTTTTATGTTTTTAAAAACAAAAAATACAAAGAAAATAAATAGAACGTGTTTGATATACATGTTTTTTAAAACGATTTCTAAAATCAACACTTGAAATAGAGCATTTTCAAAAACAATAAATTGTCGTTTTCTTTGTTTTTAGATTTTGTTTTCAGAAATTGTGAACATAAGATATACTATTGCACTTTCAAATTCACAACCAAACACAAATTTTGAATTTTAAATTCGAATTTCAAAATTTTAAATTGGAACCAAATGTGTTTTCGAATACAGTGAAAAAATCAGAATTTGTTTTTGTTTTCCATAAAATTCTTTGTTTTCCAAAATAATTTTCCGATCACGAACCAAACGGTGCCTAAGAATTTGTTTTTGTTTTTCATAAAATTCTTTATTTTCCAAAATAATTTTCGGATCACGAACCAAACGACGCCTAAGACTCCGTTTGGTTTGATCCGAAAATTATTTTGAAAAATAAGCAATTTTGTGGAAAAAATAATTTTTTTATTTTTTCATTTATTCAAAAACACCTTTGGTTCTAATTTAAAATTTTGAAATTCGAATTCAAAATTCAAAATTTGTGTTTGGTTGTGAATTTGAAAATGCAATAGTATATTTCATGTTTACAATTTCTGAAAACAAAATCTAAAAACAAATAAAACGACATTTTATTGTTTTCGAAAATGAGCTATTTCGAGTATTGTTTTTTATTATTTTCTTTATATTTTTTGTTTTTGAAAACATAAAAATAAAAATGAATCACGAACAAAACATCTATTTAGTCTAATATGAATATAAATACTCATAACTATATTCATCACTTAGTTCTGGAGTAAAAACAAGAGGAATTATTGTTAATGACAAATTGTATTCATAATATTTATAAAATAAAACAAAATTCTACATTATATTAATGATATACAATGATAGACACTAATAGATTGTGATATTTTGTATATTTGTAAATATTTTCAAAAGTTTTTTCATCTAAAATCAATTTCATATATATATATCACATCTTTAATAAGTTTTTCAAAAAATCGGTTTAAAATTTGATAATATTTTAGGTTAAATTGTAAATTTAGTCCAAAGGTTTTAGAAATTAGTTAAAATTTAATTCTATAATTCATAATTAGAATTTAATTCTTACACTCTAATACAATTTTCATGAATATTGTTTATGGTTTGAGGTTTAAATGAACCATAAATACATAATTTTAAAATGTAAAATAATAGGAAATTAAATTCTAATTTTTCATGGTCACCATTTTAAATTAAGCCAACTTTTATAAACTATGTATAAATTTTTGTTGAACAAATCATATTAAATATACCTTCATTATTTGATAATTAAATTATGTGTCTTTAGAATAAATGAACAAATTACGATAACAGATTTGAATCCGAGACATCTTGTCTTTAGGTATATTTGAGTGTCAGATAGCTTTCGAGACTGTAAAATTTGTTAGAAAAATAAAATAATAATATAATTTATAAAATGAAAATATTTTATTTATTTTGCATTTCTTTGAAAAGCCGCAATTACTGTCCATGTGTTAACTCACATGCTCAATAAATTATTTTTCTTTCTTTTTTTTTTCTTGAGAGAAATAAATAACGTGTTTCGAAAATAATTCTTAAAATAAGAAAAGTTATTATATACGACTGTTCAGTATATGATTTATAAAAATATTTATTTATTATACGTATGCAGTGAAATCACGCATGAAACTAAAAAAATTGAAGTTTTTTAAAAAAATTGAAAAAAAAGGCTCTGTTCCAAAAATTATTTTGAAAAACAAAAAATTTTATAAAAAACAAAAACAAATTCTTATTTTTCACTGTATTTGAAAACATGTTTGTTTCTAATTCAAAATTTTGAAATTCGAATTCAAAATTCAAAATTTGTGTTTGGTTGTGAATTTGAAAATGCAACAGTTTATCTTATATTCACAATTTCTGAAAACAAATAAAACGATAATTTATTGTTTTCGAAAATATGCTATTTCGAGTGTTGTTTTTAGAAATCGTTTTAAAAAGCATGTATACCAAACACATTTTAATTATTTTTTTTGTATTTTTTGTTTTTGAAAACCTAAAAATGAAAATGAACTACGAACCAAACAAGATCTTAGACCTCGTTCGGTAACTATTTCAATTTTTTGTTTTTGTTTTCTTTTTCTGTTTTTTAAATTTCGTTTATTAAAAACAAAAACCATATATATTTGGTAACTGATTGTTTTCTATTTTCGAAAACCAAAATGTATTTTTTTCGAAAGCATATATTTTTTATTTTCATTATTTTTTATAATTTTAGAAACAAGTTTTTTTTTAAATTTAAAAAACCAAAAAGTAAATTAGTTATCGAATATACTTGTTTTTTTTTTAAAATTAATTTTAAACAAATGGATTATCAAACAGATCGAAAGAAAATAGAATGGAAGGATGAGAAAGATATTCAACTGATTTTATTAGTTGACAAAAGGTCGATGGCTAAATGAGGAGAAGACTCATATATTAATTATCAAAATATTTTTCATTTCTTGATGAAGTTGACTCATGGTTTTGCGTGCATATTTTATTTTATCATTTTTTTTATTTGTTCACATTATAAATTTATTTTTATAAACATTAATAGTTATCATTTTAATATCAGTAAATCCTATTACCCTTAGACTATATCTTCTGATATTGATAATATTTCAGTTTATATATATATATATATATATATATATATAACATAAATTTAAAAGTGAGTCTATACTAAATTTGTCGGTTCTAATATAACACAAATATCATTACTCCTTTGATCATAAGTTATTGTTTAATAAATGTGAAAATAAGCATAAATAGTATTTAGTTCTTTTTACTAATATATTTGTTTTTTTTTAATAAAAAAATTCCTAAATTTTTATGAAAATTATTATAAATAGTAAAATCATTGAAAATATTTACAAAATATTGTAAAATTTCAGATTCTATCAATGATAAATACATATTATATGAACATCACTGATAGATATTGATAGAAGTCTATCAATTTTTATCATGATAGATCTGGAATTTTACTATATTTTATAAATATTTTAGTTCATTTTGTTATGTTTGAAAATGCTCTCCATTTTAAGACACAAAGTTATATTTTATTACATGTAAATAGCATAGTAATAAATAATATAAATATTTATTGTAAGGTAAATGGGTAAATGCGACATGTGTATGGTCTTTATTTGACATAAAAAAACTACTAACAATAATAATTATAATATTTCATGTAGAGATTAAATATTATAGTTAAAACTAATTATTTTTTTTGGGTACAAATTGAATACGGGAGATTTTGAATTCAAGACCTCCTGTTCTTAAGTACATACAGATACTAGATGAACTAAGTTCTTGTTGGCTAAAATTAATTTAATTTAAATCAATCATCCAAATTTTAACTCTTACATTTTGGTGTAATTAGTTATGAAAGAAAAAACACATTTTAAGATACCATAACCATCAAAATATATATATATATATATATATATATATATATTACCTATCGATAATTTTTTAATACAAAGTTAAAAACATGAGAAAGTTACTAAACTAATAATTTAACATCATTTATTTATTTTTGGTTGATTTTCCTCTAAAAAATTAAAATAATAAAGTAAAGATAATACAAATATTGTGAGTCAAACTTGATTCTATCAAGCACTTTAAATATAAATTTGTGTACTTAGTCAAAACTAGTAGGCAAGTACTTTTAGCTACCAAAATATAATGGTAGATTCAAAATTGAAAATTTATAACTATCAAATATTGATGTTGATGTCGATCGTTTTGGTGATCAACTTCAGTTTTTGTCATTGTCAAACAAAGTGCATAAGCAAAACCAGACTACTACGTCGATATACTATATAGGTGTCGGTAAAAGTTTTTACTTCAAATGGGAGTTTATTTTCCTTCTTGAATTTGTTTATTTAAGGAGATTTATGAGGTCCTTTTAGCGTTTCCACATTTGATTATTGAGCAAGATAGTCTTTGTACTACAACCTATTTGCTCTACATTGTATTCTTGCTTATTGCTCACCATATTCCGTGCTGTGCAAGTCCTTCATTCGTTGAGTGCAAGACATTGAAGATTATCACAGTTTAGGGGGAGCCTAAGCCATTCAAGCAACATATCTCAAAAAGTTGTTGCTCCAATTGTTAAGAACTTTAATATACATCATTCGTACTAAAAAGTTCAATGAAGAAAACTTTGGACAAGCTTGGTATGTTGGATTATTACGTGTGTTAACCATTAAATATTCAAAATATCCTTCATTTAAATATGCGTACTTTAGTAGCTCAAACTTGTAGATCTATTTAGAATATTCAACATCCCATTAGCTTCATTGACATCATTAAACTTTGTACTACGTACTTCATCATCATGTGTTGTTGAATAAGTTTGTTCAAATTCTCTCGATAAAATAACTTGTTCTCCATGATAGACCTATTTACTATACGAGGCAGACATTCCGTATGAGAATAAATGTCGTTCTATCCATTGAAAACTCATCCTAAAGTTTAAACCGAACTTTATTCATTCTTAACTACATACATTTTCAATCACCTGTCGATTCACAAAATGTAAAGACATTCCATATGAGAATAAATGTTGTTCTATCCATTGAAAACTCATCCTAAAGTTTAAACCGAACTTTATTCATTCTTAACTACATACATTTTCAACCACCTGTCGATTCACAAAATGTAAAAGCATAGTCAAATTATATAATAAAGTTGGAATTAACTTAGGAATTGAGATATTATTAACTTATATTTTAACATTGAAAAAAGGTCTTGTAAGTTATTGAAAAATTATGGGTTAAATTAAATTTCACCTTTGTTATATTATTTGTCTTTTTAGTTCTTTGAAGTAAGCTTTTTCAAAGAATGTTATTGAAGTTTTGATTGAATATATTTCTTCTAACGACCTTTTGGTGGTTCTCTCAGAACATGTAAGTACGACATCCTGAGACCAATTAATGACATTAGGAAGCGAGAAAATTCATTTTTCTTGAAAAATGTTTCGTTAGGAATTAAATTGTTACAAATTTGAATGTATAAAGACTAAATTGTTACATGCTAAAAGTTTAAAGACTACATTTTTCACAAAACTAAAAAGTACAATGACTAAATTGTTATAAATTAAAAGTATAGGGATTAATGGTTAATTTTACAAAAATTTAAGGACCAAATGTGTTTTTAAGCTATTATTTAATTTAAAATAAGCCAAGTTTTTCATCAAAGAAAGAGAAATGATGTACTTCGTATTTAACTTGTTTTAACTAATTGCATTAATTTTAAAGGATTTGATGAGAAACATGGAGAATATATGGTGTGACGATTAAAAATTGCATTAATAGGTATTAAATTTAAAATAAAGATTAAAATAATTGCATTGCAATTATTATTATTATTATTATATACTATCACAATAAAAGAAAATACATGTTAAACATTTCAGTTATTTATTTATTTTTGTAAAATTAACTTCCTTACCATAATTGACGTAACATTTTTATTTAAATGTTGAAGGTTCTATCACTCAATCTACAGTTGTACTGGAAAACTACTTTAGTTTTTTATGGTAAACATTCTGTCCTCACAGATCAATTTAAACATTTTTTGGGAGATCTTGATCGATAAATATGAAAAGATTTCACGCACTTTGATTTGGTGTTAGCACATCTGGTACGAGAACTGTTAGCCATATGCTAAATGATGTGTGTTAATGACTAAGAGAAAGGTGGTAGAATTTGTGGATATAAAATATTTGATGGTATTTGGTGTTAAATTAAATTAACAAAATATAGATTGCATCCCAATTCCCACATGACAATTTCTGCTTTATGCTTTAGTCAAAATTAATTATTTGGACCATTCAAAGTAATTACGAAAATCATTTTTTTTTTTTTTGTGGAAGTCTTCATTTTTCGCCATCAACATTTAATTTTATTTGTTTTTAGATAACAACATCTTAATTAATTTATTATTAGTTTTCCTTTTCTCAAATAAATAAAATAAAATAAAAAATAAATAGTAGTCTTGGTATTCCACAATAAATATATATATATATATATATACACACACGAAGCACAAATATGATACATCAATTTCTAAAATGCTAAAATACTGATACGTTTGAAGATACATTTTTTTTCTTTAAAAATCTAGTATATAGGTAAATTTAACATAAAAGTACTAAATGTGATTCACCAAATCTACAAAAAATTATAAAATGTCAAATTAATGAAAATGATACGAAATACAATACAAACACTAAAGTGCAATAGAAAAAACAACATTAAAATTGTGAAAGTACAATAATCAATAGAATGTCATAGAAAAGAGACACAAATTAATTAGAGAAAAAGAAGGAGATTAGAACCGAAAAAGTATGAAGATAAACAGAGAACTTCTTCGTTAAATTGTGGAAGATATTTAAGAGTGTTATATTTTACAAAACTTTGTAAAAACTCAAATGTGACGATGACGATCGGATAATTCTAATATTTAGGCTTTTTATTTATTTGTGTCATTTTAGTTTTGGACCGAGAAATAAACATTTTAAATAGATTGTTTAGCTTTGAGTTACGAAATATTAGATGAGTTACTTTTTTTTTTCTTTAGAAAAATGTCGGCATAAAAATAGATACATCAAATCGTGTGTCAACTACATCAACATAAAAACAAATATGCCAAATTGCGTATCAGTACGTATCTAAGAAGTATCTTGAAGTATCGGTATTTGATATGTATCTGATACAGATTCTTTGTCTCACATAAAGTATCCGTACTTTATACATACATACATATATCATACATACACATATTATATATAATTGTGGAAACTATGTACTTAGTCAAATACATACATATATATATATATATATGCACACACATATCATACATATATATGTATATTAGAATTAAATGAACAGATTCCACGATTATTTGACTAAAGTATATAGTTTCCACAATCTACACATATTTAATTTATATAAAGTTCTTTTTTCTTTTATGTATAATTAATAAAATAAAATTCTGATCCGTATTTGACTAACTATATAGTTTTTGTTAAAATAATTTTTTTCTGAAAGATTAAATTAAAATACACAAATTTTTAGTCTCTTTTCTCTCATTTTTTTCCCACACGTTTGACCCTTTATTATTATCATAAATTATGTAGCCGCCAACCATTTTATTTCGCAGCCTAAAAGTTAAGGGTAAAATGCAATATCTTGAATAAATATTATCAAAAATAGGAAAATTTATAAAATATTTATTATTCATAAAAAATCAAATGTATCGTTTTTTTTTTTGTCTTTTAGTAGTTATTTTATAAAGTGTAAATAATTTGTTTTTTTTCTATATTTAAAAAAGTCCAAAAAAAAAATAAAATAAAAATAAAGTCCTATATGATATAGCTAATTGTTTTTTTTTAAAAAACTTTTGAAAATTATATTTGTTTTATTCCCATAACATATATAGAGAATCGTGAATAACAAAATTATTTATAATATTTATAATATATAACAAAATTTTAGATTATATCAATGATAGACACTAATAAACTTCTATCATTGATAGACACTGATAGTACGGTAAATATGAATTTTAGTACAAACAGATTTTAAATAATTATTAAGCAAAATTTCAGTAGTTTCGACTAATTTTCTTCGAGTCAACTATCCATAATTTTCTTGTAATTATAAAGTTCGAAATCTATTAGAGATATTATTCTTTTATTAATACCAAACTTGAAAAGCTATAACACTAATAAATTAATACAATGTTTCAAATTCTCAAGTGATTTTTCTCTAACAAATTAAATTAAAATATTATAGTAAAAATGATTCATTGAATGTCTAAGCATTTTAAACATAATTAATTTGTATAGTTTAGTCAAAATTCCAAGACAAGTACTTTTAATATCCAAATATATGTTAAATTAAAAAAAACAATTAAAAATTAACTTTTGCCTAGTTGAGACATATTTCTTCCAGTAAGAAAAAGGAAAAAAATATCCAAATTTTCTCATATGAAATACCTAGCGAACTGGAATTAAGCACCATTTTGAAATGAAAACTCTTAATTATCAATCACTAAACCCCCAAATTAATATGATTTTCAACGGGTAGCTGCAGATTGTCTTAAAAACAATATCTGAAAACAAGCACGATGACTAAAACAAACACAAGACAGATTCTTTGTCCTAAGATTCGAATAGTCCACATATAGAATGATTAATTCCACTTGAATGTTCTTGAAAAATTTAATAAGCTTTAATGCTAATTTTGAAAACAAGCACAATGGCTAAAAACTTAATTCATCGTCAAAACTATTTTAACGACCTAAAGTCAAAACTTAAATAACTTCCAATAAAATCATAATACAATAAAAAAAGACTAAATTAACCCTACTTAAATGTTATTAAAAATGATAAATTTGGAAAATACTAAAATTACATCAAAATTATTAAATAAAATCTAATTAATAATATGATAATTGGTCGGTTCATATCATTCTCGTATCATCCTCGTATTTTAATTTGAGAAAAACCTAATTCAAGGTTTGAAAACCCTATTAAGACACCATTTTCCAGGTTGTTACTATTGAGGCCACAACCAATTGCTACAAAATCAACATCACCATCAAAATATTAAAATATTAAAGTAAAGATTAGTCATTCAAAACACAATGAATCAAATATGAAATCGTTGGGAATTTAAATATAATTCCAGTCAAAATACTTAATTTGATTTCTTATGGATGACTCAAAGTCGTTGCTACAATTAGAAGTCTTTAGTTGTGTGCCATTAGCATCTTAAACACTATAAATATGGATGGGAATGAATCAAAATTAAATCAGAAACCTCCCCTGATCACTACTTCTCTAATATAATTAAGCATTGGATTTCCAAATTCCCAATGTCTATACTTGCTGTTTCTGTTCTTCTGTTTCTCACAATCTTTATCTTTAAGTTCCTTTA
>JBBPDJ010000017.1:4297256-4337587 GCA_037974625.1 Cucumis cinereus
GCAGAGCATCAAGAATGGCAAGACCGAGCTAGAGAAGAAGTTATCAATGTTTGTGGCAAAAAAACACCGCCTACAGCCGATAATTTAACCGAACTTAAACTAGTAAGTATTAAATCACAATAGTCTCAAAAGCTTAAACAACGAGAGTGACGGGTGTTTAATGATTCATTTGGTTTGACAGGTGGGCATGATAATCAACGAAACGCTTCGACTTTATCCACCAGCAATTATGATGATGCGACGGACAATGAAACGATTGACGTTAGGAAACATTGATATTCCAGAAGGCACACAACTTCAGCTTTCGGTGGTTGCAATCCACCATGACAAAGAGCTTTGGGGAGAAGATGCGAGCAGCTTCAATCCTATGAGATTTAGTGAACCTAGGAAGCATCTGGCTTCATTTCTACCATTTGGGTTGGGTCCTAGAATCTGTGTAGGACAACATTTGGCTTTGATTGAGGCCAAAGTTGCGTTGGCTATGATAATTCAACAATTCTCTTTTACAGTTTCTCCAACCTATACTCATGCTCCAATGATGTTTGTAAGCTTAAACCCTCAGTTTGGTGTTCAACTCCTCGTTAGGAGCTTATGGAATTGATTTTATGTCTCTGTTCAAATAATTAATTACCATGAAAAAAATCGACATCTATTCTATTTTCATTAATAAATAATTAGTTTGTTTCAAATTTCCTCATTTTTGTCTATAATTTTTAGATTATTATTCAGTTGTTATTTTATATTTTTGGTTTAATTTTTTAATTTTTGTTATAACTCCTATAATAATTATCATTACTATATAACAATAAATAGATTAATAATAATAACAACAAATAATAATAACAATTGTTGGGGTTACCTAAGGCAAGGCTTGACCATGAGATAGGCCTAGGCTCAAGAAAATCCTAGGAGTCTGCGTGTTCCAAAGTGGGAAGATGTGTTATCGTGTCTTGGTTGTATCTAGCCGAGCTCACCTAGTTTCATCAAAAGATAAATAATTGAGTTAAGTCCATTGATCAAAACCTTGCAACGTTGTCAAACCACATGTACGCTGACAACCTCCCAACATTAAGTTTTAAGAGAATGTCAGACCATTGCTTTATAAGGAACCTCTTTCACCACTACGTTAGGTAAAACAATATTTTATGTGTCCTGACCCAAATATTTTACGAATCAAATAGTATCCAACTCGACACCATACTACGAGTTCTCTTATTTGGATCTTTGAATTTGTTAATGTCAGGAGCGAATACAAGATTTCATGCTAGATGAGCATGATGATTTCATATAAGCTGATTACAAGTTTGGCACATGTAGTTCTAATTTATAGTAATAATATTTTTGTTTAAAATAGTCATAGAAAATATTATTATATGTTAAAAGTAGTTTTTATAAGGAAAAAAAAAAGGATATCATAATATGAATGAGTTGTTGACGTACTCTTTTATATATTATTAATTAATTTTTCTTCAAAAATATATATATATTATTGATTAATCTAAATACATAATTTTATTTTATTTTTAATAGAAAAAAGTGAAATGATTGAAAATTATTGTTTTTCAAATAGTTTAAAACTTTAAACTTGCATCTAATAATAAGAATAAAACAATAAAATAAAAATTGTGTCCAATAAAATATTTTAAATTAAAAAAATTGATATTTTGATAAAATTGATCCGTTATTTTGAGTGCAATTGATATTAGTGGGATATAAAATTGCATAAAATACAACGTTTTAATAAGGCTGGAGTTGATTTTTTTGACAAAATAATATTATAGAATTAAAATTGTTATTCGCATATTTAATAAATTATAGAATTAAAAAGTTGTTTTCTTAATTATTCTTCAAAAACCCAAAAATACAAAATTCAAATCCGTATTTGAATATAAGTACATAATTTTTGAATTAAAAACTATTTAGACTCTTCTCTAACAATTTTTTCCCTTCATATTTTGAATTTTTAGTAAAAATATTTATTGAAAAAACCATATTATAAGGGTATTTCTTTAAACCTACTTAGTATTGTTCAATTATTTGATATATTATTAATAAATCATAATTAATGAAGAATAAAAATTAACTAAACTAACATTATTATTATTGTAGGTTCAAATAAGAAGATCTGGTGGTTTAAATTTTCGCTTTATTTTATACTTTAAAAAAAATTAATCAAAGGTAAAATATTGGATCCTAATTGTCAATCAAGAACACCATTAAAATAAAATTGTATGAATATATTTTAAAAAATGAAAATATTTATATATTTATTTATTACGCATTTCTTGGAAATGCCACAATTATTGTCCATGTGATAATTGAAAACTGCCTAATTAACACAAAATTTAAGGATTAGTAAAAGATGTTGGACTGATTTATATATATATATATATATATATTTAGTTCAGCATAGATTGTTGAATGAGATGCAAACTTATATATTAATTATTTATAAAATGTTTTTTTTAATGTAGTCCGTTCATGACTTAGAGACATTTTATGATTAAAAATACTTAAGCGCATTTAAGCACTAATTTTTATAATATTTAATATATTTTTTATATGAGTGATGAAGAGGAATGTAGAAAGATAATATATCTTGAAATGCAACTAAATATCAATATTGTCCTCGTCGTCGTCGATGTTCAAAAGAAAAATTTTCTAAAAGATACATAATATAGTACTTAACTTTTTCACGCTATATATAAATTTAATTATCTCTATAATTATTAGTGTGGAATATACTGATTTAATGCTAGTTAGTTCCTACTTTATTTGAAAAATATGACGATCCGTTTTAAAAATCTATGATGGCATAACACATAATAAATAAAAAGGTATTAAACTAATAATTTAGCATCATCCCCTTTCAAACTCTCCCGTTGATTTTTTTCCTAACAAATTAAAATATTATAGCGAAGATCATAATACACAATACCTTAAAAATGTTACGATACGAACTTGTAATATATATATATATATATATAGACACGACTAGTGATCATACTCATTTTAGTTATTGAAAACGTACTTATATTAATTAACAAATATTATATGTTAGATTCAAACTTGAAGCTTTTAAATCTCATTAATTCAACATGCATGGACGTAGCTTAGTAGTTTAAATATATAAACTAAGGTGGAATTGATATAAATTAGTGGTGGAGCCATGTTGGGACAAAGCGGCACGTGTCCTTCTTAAATTATTGAATTTTGTATTTTTTTAATAAAAAAATATAATGGGTTTATTTGGATCGTTAGCCAAGGGCACACCCACCCACGTTCAAATTGACTTTTTTTTTTTTTTTTTTTTAAGTTATTCAATTCCATGTTAAATTAAATAGGAAATAAAAATGGAAATTCTATTCAAACTCTAAATATGAAATATAATTTTTATTAAATTTCTAAATAGGATATAAAAGAAATAAAAAATATAACTTAGTTTTCTTCTACAAGTTCTCTTAGATTTTTTAGTTTTTCTAATTTTAAATCTATGCAATATATTAAAGTGTAGGACGATAGATTTTAATATTTTTAATGTAAATATGGAGAAATAAAGACTATAAAGTTGACATCTTTAACCCTCCAAAAAAAAACCCTAGTTTTGATAGATCTTAGAAAAAAGATGATTTAGAAGAACTACTTGTAGATCTTGATTTAAGAACTATAATTTTTTATTATAATTATAATATTCTAAGTTACCATGAATCGATCTCAAAACATGAAAAATCATAGAGGACAATTGTAGCATATCGAGTCAATTATCATGACTTTACATTTCTTTATAAATTTTTTTCAATTATATTTATATGTACACTGTCTCTGCATAAAATTTATGGCTTCGCCACTAGTATAAATGAGTCTGTCCCTTAAACCAATTGACCAATATTGGTTCGATGGAATCAGTTCTTGGAGTTCCTATGACCACCCCATGTTTTTACGTATGATCAATAACACTCCCGTTCTGTTTCAGTGATGTGGTTGCCAGCCATTTTATTAAATAGCATAAAAAGGTATAATAACACTTAAAATAAATATTATTTCTTAATAGAATTCTAAAACTAAAATTAAATGAAGTTTGATTGATAAATGATAATAATCTTTGGTTTTTAAAAGGAAAAAATAATGAAAAAAAGGGGAAAAATACCCTTTTGAAGTTGGAAAATTATTAAGTTATAACCTTGATTTTTTTTAATACAAACCTTGGAATTTGGAAAGATAATTAAACTAATTAAAATATTATATTAAAAGTGATGTTTGAAACCATAAGCACTTTGATTATAATTTAGTACAACTTGGTCAAAATCATTAGAGAAGTACTTTTAATCCCTAAATTTACGCTAGATTCAAAATTAAAAATTTAAAAAATCAGTTTCACGAATACATTAACATAAATTATTTTTTTAGTACAAATAAATTAACATAATTTAGACCTTTTTTTATTAGAAAAATAAAAAACTTCATTAATATCTTTACGTTATAATGTGACACAAATACATTTTCAGTGTGTTTGAGAATGATAATTAGATAAACATGAATTTAGAAAAAGAGATTTAAGTAAAATTGATTTTTAAACAATAGAATTTATGTTTCGTATCAAACTCTTAAAAATGATTTTAATATATCTAGAATTGATTTTCGATCATTATGTTTGGTTTTAAAAGTTAATTTAAAGTTGTCTAATTAACTAAATAATTATTGTAAAGATATATTTCTATTTATTTTATTGTTAAATTCGTAATGTATGATTGATATAATTCAAAAACATATAAAATTGTTTATTTTTATTAACAATTTAATGTCATGCAATGTCTATCACCTTTTGTTTCAATATTTAGAATTTAAAAAAGATTCACAAATGGCTAACCAACAATATTTTACACAAAAAATGAATTAGATAACCATTTTGGAACGGATTCCTAATCAATCACTTAACAAAAAATAATCTAACACATAATTCCTCCAATAATCAATTTGAAATGAATTTGTTTTTTCTAAAATCAATTTTAGCTCATGTCAAACAACATCAATTGAAGGAAGAGCGATTTTAGCACGAGAAAAAATGGTAATGATAATTTCAAAATCATTCCCAAACACATTCTTAATTGTTCGAAAATCTCTTAAGACAAATTTTGTTCTAGTAAAGAATAGTTAACAAGCAACCGAACAAGCAAATTTAAGTAACATAGCTATACATAAAAGAAATATTTATATGCAATGAGGCAAAATCTATCTTTGTGCATCTTATCAAATTATCAAATCATAATTTGTCACACGACAAATTCTTCTTATATCTTTCTTTAAATATTTTAATTCTCTTTTTTCTAAAAAGAAAATATTTTAATTCTTTTTGGTGCATGTGATGAGAGCGTGAGTATTGAGATACACCCGAGTCTTACTATAAAATTACAGATATAATAATCCACCCATGAAAGATAGTTTGTCTACAACAAGAAATAATTGTGCTACATTTGTATTAGAAAAGTACGAAACCTTAGACCGAAATAAGAATGTAACAAATCACGGATGAAATCAACGAACGAGTAAACCTAATTAGAATAGCTAACTTTTCCCATTAAAATATTTCAAGAAAATATATCTTTTTCCACCCAGAAAATAATAGCCTGTATAGCTTCATATAGTCAACAAACAATAACTCCAAAATCTACATCCTCATTACAATATTAAAACATTAAAGTATAGTCTATAGATTCAAAATATAATACAATAAATCAAAATTAAAATCGTTGAGGACTTTAATTATATAATTATATTGTATAGTTTAGTCAAATTAATATAATTTGAATTCTTGTGGATGACTCACAGTGGTTGCTAAGTGTCAAGTAATTCTCGAGGAAGTCTTTCCATGTCGGTCATTACCATCTCTCAAACACACTATAAATAATATGGATGGGAATGAACCAAAAATAAACCAGAACCCTCCTCTGATCACTTCTTCTCTCATATAATTAAGCTTTGGATTTCATTTCCAAATCCCAATGTCTGTTCTAGCCGTTCCTGTTCTTCTATTTCTCACAATCTTTATCTTTAAATTCCTTTACTCCAATTTCTGGGTTCCATGGAGAATTCAGATCCATTTCCAAAAGCAAGGTATAAGAGGGCCTTCCTACCGTCCGATCATCGGTAATGCTACCGATATCCGCCGTTTGTACATAGAGGCGCAAGCAAAACCCATCCCGCTAACCCACGATATAGTATGTCGGGTGATGCCTTATGTACACCGATGGTCCATGGAGTATGGAAAGATGTTTGTGTACTGGTTTGGACCGAAGCCGAGGCTGGTGATATCTGACCCGGATATGATTAAAGAAGTGCTTATGAATACAAGTGGGGGTTTTAGAAAGGTTGGATTCACCCCGGTTTCCAAGTTGCTGTTTGGAGAAGGACTTGTTGGACTTGAGGACCAACAATGGGTCGTCCATCGAAGAATCGCTAATCAGGCTTTTACTATTGACCGTGTCAAGGTTTAAAAATAACACTTACTTTGTTTTTTTTTTTTTTTTAATTAAAGTACTTTTATAATTTTTTTATAATTTTTTTTAAATTAAGATTATAAACCTAACTTTCGTGTTTATGTCTAGGTTTTCTTTTATTGTTGTTTTTACTCATAGATAGATCTTGATAGTAGTTTATTATTGTCATCATTAATAAATTCTAAAAATTTGCTATATGACTCGTTATGCTATATTTAAAGATGCTTTTTTTTTTATATAAATAATAATAATAATAATATTAGTATTGATATTAATAAGAAATGATGTTATCAAATAAAGCTTAAAAGCAATTAAGATTGGCTTTAGTCTCTAGGTCTATTTATTTATCTAGAATTTTGTATAATTTCAAAATGGATTACTCTTTTTATCTTTTGAAATGGTCTTTTTCCTCATAAATTCTAAGCATAAATACATTTTTTTTTCTTAAATAAAAATAGGGATACTTCTCAAAATCTAAAAAAAAAAAAAAAAAATTAAGGTTTTTTTTTTTCTAAGTTTTCAAGACTTTGCTCAATATTCAACAGAAAAAAATATATATTTAGTTATTTAAGTTTGTTTTTTCTTTTAAATTAAAAATTGTGGTAAAATATTTAATAAAAAAATTTACAATTGTCAGGGATGGTTACCAGAGATTGCGAGGAGTATTTGCAGTGTGTTGGAGAAATGGGAAGAAATGAGAGGAGAGAAGGAAGAGTTTGAATTAGACGTTCATAAACAACTTCGTAACCTTACAGCAGAAGTAATTTCAAAAACTGCATTTGGAAGTAATTTTGAAGAAGGCAAACACATTTTCAACTTGCAAGAACAACAAATGCATCATTTTCTTCAGGCCGTCTCAAGTGTTTATATTCCTGGCTATAGGTTCTTCATTTTCCTAATTCTCATTACCCTTCACAAACAATTTAATTTGAATTCTTAATCAAATTCTAAAAACAAAAACTATTTTTTTAAAAGTACTTATTTAACTTCATTGCTTAAGTTTGTAAATTCAAATAAATAATTAAGATTGAGTTTCACTTGGAAAAACACAGATTTTTACCTACCACGACGAACAGAGAAAGAGAGAGGCTAGAAAAAGAAACTCGTGCCTCAATAAAAGCACTAGTCAAAAGTGAGAAAACCAGCAAAGAAAGGGAAAACTCAACTAATCTACTCAGCCTCTTATTGTCCCCATACAAGAACAAAAATGGAGAAATAGAAAAACTTGGAGTAGATGAAGTTGTAAATGAATGCAAGACATTCTATTTTGCCGGAATGGAAACAACTGCCAATCTTTTAACTTGGGCACTTTTACTACTGGCGGAGCATCAAGAATGGCAAGACCGAGCTCGAGAAGAAGTCATCAATGTTTGTGGCCAAAAGACACCACCTAAAGCCGATAATTTAACCGAACTTAAAGTAGTAAGTTTTAAATCACCAATCAACTCATGAACTTAAACAAATACAAGAGACGATGAATTTTGATAATGCATATTTGTTTGACAGGTAGGTATGATAATCAACGAAACACTTCGACTTTATCCTCCAGCGATTATGATGATGCGGAGGACAATGCAACGACTGAAGCTAGGAAACGTCGATGTTCCAGAAGGCACACAACTTCAGCTTTCGGTGGTTGCAATCCACCATGACACAGAGCTTTGGGGAGAAGATGCGAACAACTTCAACCCTATGAGATTTAATGAGTCTAGGAAGCATCTAGCTTCATTTCTACCATTTGGGTTGGGTCCTAGAATATGTGTCGGACAACATTTGGCTTTGATTGAGGCCAAAGTTGCATTAGCTATGATAATTCAACGATTCGCTTTTACAGTTTCTCCAACCTACACGCATGCCCCTATGATGTTTGTAAGCTTAAACCCTCAGTTTGGTGTTCAGCTCCTCGTTAGGAGCTTATGGAATTGATTGTTTTGTCTCTGTTCAAATAACTACCATGGAAATAAATCGATATCTCTTCCTCCTTATTTTCATTAATAAATAATTCGTTGTTTCAAACTCATTCAATTTTGTCTCTATAGATTTTAGATTACTCATTTGTGATTTTAATTTTGTAATTTTGTTAGAACTTTAAAAATATGTATGATAATTATATTTAACAATAAAGAGTAGTAGTAATAATAATCATAAATATTGATGGTTACTCAAGATAAAGGATTCTAAGAAAATCGTGGAGTATTGCATGTCTTAAAATAGCAAGATGTGGTCTCATATCTAGGGTCATTCGAGTTAAACTCACTCAATTTCACTAAAAGAGAAATAATTGAGTTAAGTCCATTGATCAAAAACCTTGTAATCTCAACAACAACCACATCTATGTTATTGCACATGTCTCAAGTTTATGTTAGACCATAAACTATTGAAGAAAAAAAAAAACAAAGTATTAACCTGGAAATATTAAGCTAGAACCAAAGCTATATTGACAAAATAAGTAGCACAATGAAAAACAAGAAAAGCAAGGACCAAACAATTGTGTATATGAGATTATGTTTATTATTGTGTATGCTCTAAATCAATGGCTAATGAGCTTATGACCAGAAGTCAAATATATTTCATATGCAAAATGTGCAGTAAATGTTGAAATTAATTGTTACATCATCTTATTTGTAGTTCTAGAACAATTTAAAAACACTTTGAATCCTTGATCGATGATGTATTTACTACACAATGTGCTATTTTTCATTAATGAGACAATTTTTTCAACATTTAAGAGGATAAATTAAGAAAAAGTTGGAAAAATAAATTGAATGAAATGCATAAGTATTGTCTCATTTTGATCATCATACAAATTACTTTAAACTAGAAGTTCAAAAGACAATTTACTTGTAAAATGCTACAAATCAAATCTCATATGCATTTACAAGTTGTAAAAAAGTGACAAAGTTATATAAATCGTTACAAAGATATCATCTAAGATTGATATCTCAGTGCAACAAGTTGTCACTATTACACGCCTGAAGCATGATAGACAAATGGGTTTCAAAAATAAAGATCATTAAATAAGAAGTAGTCAATTAATGACTCAGCTAAGAATATGGATGTTCTAGAAGAAATCCTAATTATGATTACTCATAAGAATCTGAAAGGAAATGAGGATAATAAAGAGATGTAGATAAATTATATGTCATAACAAGAAAAAGATGGAGCTCATACTTAAATAAGCTGAAAACACTTTTGCATACAATGATGCTCACGACATTATTTATGAAAAAGAATATTATATACTTAAATATATTTAAAAAAAATTGGTACACAACATTAAAATGCGATGACTCAGATAACTCAAGGGTTATAATCATGAGGGGAGTAGAAATATTGCATTCTTTTTTCCTTGACTATGCTTTTTACTGAAGCAATTATTAAAATATATAAAATAATGAACTTTTTTTCCTTCACTATGATATTTTTCGATTGAATTTTTTTAGTAACGTTTTAACCAAACGTTTATTTTATATAATATGGATATCTAAGGGAAAGTATTATAAATGTAATAATATATTGTAAATACATATTTAGTGTAGATATTCATAACCTACGTATGTTACCCAAATTTCAATAACCTCCCATTGAATTACTGGTTGTAACATACACCTCATTGAACTTTATATTGTAACAAACACAATTGGAAATTTGAACGTGAAAGCTTTTGATCCTCGTATACGTATAAGTGTGAGTTGAGCTAAACTCTTCACAATTCTCTCACCCTAGACTTCTCAAAACAAAAGGTATTCATTACATTTAAATCATTTCACTTTCACTCATAAACACTTTTTCTCCCAAATTTTTCATTCTCTCTCATCTCATCTTCTTCCAAGTCTTTTCCTCATCTTCCATTATGATCTCCTGGTCTCAGCAATGGCATCACAAATCACAGAGCTTTTCAGTTTTTTCTCCTTCCTCTCTTCTTGCTTTCCAGTGGAACTTGTGAGTATATATATTATTTATTTCTTCTTTCTTTAGTCTCTGTTTTTTGTTTAAATGATCATAAGAAGCTGCCAATCGGGGAGATCAACCAACCCTTCGTTGTTGCCGTCGGCCGGCGACACCAATATCTTGACTGCTGATGAGAACCAACTCACAAAAACCAATGCATCAGTAGTTGGGGTTGATTTGAACCAAAAACCGACGTCGACCGAACGATGATTATATCGACTAAAGTCTTTTACTTTTACTTAAGATTGTTCCAAATTATGGTAAGAAAATACAATGAAATAAATTCATAAATTATTTAATCACATATTCAATAATAATAATAATAATAAATGAGTGTGATAAATAGTATAAAAACATTAGAAATTCTTGGGCATGCATCTCTCTGACTCTGCTACCCCAATTTTACTAAAAGACAAAGAAAAGAAGACAAAGAAGGTGATCTATATTCAAAGCTATTTGTCTCTTTCTTTCTCACAAACCGAACGACCGATCACAGACCTTCCTCTACTTCTCTACTCCCACTGCCTTTTCCATTTCCAAATGTATCTTCTTCTTCTTCTTCTTACAATTCTTCTGAAGTTTCTCTACTCCGCTTTCTGGCTTCCATGGACAATTCAAATCCACTTCCGAAAGCAGGGCATAACGGGTCCTCCCTACCGTCCCTTCGTCGGCAATTCCGCCGATATCCGCCGTCTCTTCACGGAGGCACAATCCAACCCCATTCCCTTTCACCATGATATACTCTCACGCGCTCTCCCCTTTTACTTTCAATGGTCCCGCCAGTACGGAAAGACGTTTCTTTACTGGTTCGGCTCCAAACCCAGATTGGCCATATCCGACCCCGATCTAATTAAGGAAGTCCTTGTGAATACGAGCGGGTATTTTAGAAGGATCCACTTCAATCCCCTGTCCAAGGTTCTTTTCGGACAGGGACTTGTCGGACTAGAGGGAGAAAAATGGGTGGCGCGCCGGAGAATTGCAAATCAGGCTTTCAATATAGAGCGAGTAAAGGTACGGAGATTTTTTTCCACAATTTTCCTTTTTGGTTCTGGTCTCTGCATCAAATTGAGAATTGAACTGGACTTCGTTAGGGCTGTACATGATTGTTTTCGATTATTATTGTTGAATAAGGTTAAATTATTATTGGTAAATACTGTGGTTTTCAATTTGATAGGGATGGGTACCCGAAATTGTTGTTAGTGTGTTGAGTGTGTTGGAGAGATGGGAAGAGATGAAAGGTGGAATGGAGGAGTTTGAATTGGACGTTCACAAAGAAGTTCGTCGTCTCTCAGCAGACGTTATTTCAAGAACTGCATTTGGAAGTAACTTTGAAGAAGGAAAGCGCATCTTCAGTTTGCAGGAACAACAAACACATCTTTTCTCCCAAGCAATCAGAAGCGTTTATATTCCTGGCTTCAGGTTTATTTTCAATTCTTAGTTTCGCTTTCTCCGATTATCTACGTACGTTTTCACAGAACCATCATTAACTGGCCTAAAGGACTTAGACAGAATGAGTTCACTCCATTATAGTTATCTTCTCGGGATTTAATATGCCACAAGCCTAGCACCAAGTGTTGTAGAGTCAAACTGGTTGGTCTATGAGATTAGTCCAAGTGTGAGTTGTGACTCATAGATATCAATAGAAGAGAGTACATTTTCATAGATGGAGTGGCTTTCGTTTATTTTCTTTCAAACGTAGAGATAGTCGAAAGGGTTAGAAGAGGGGAAGGTTGTAGATAAATAGTAACAACACTGACTCTATTAGCGCATTGGTTCAAGAGCTTCTTAAGTGGCACAAAAACTATCACGCACCCTTAGACAAGGCTATTGATAGAAATTGTTTTCCTTTTCTTTCTTCAGGGAAGTGACTCGTGGTTATTTGTGGATCCTTCTAACTTTCTCTTCTATTTGACAGATTGTTCTTTTATTTATTCCTCGAGTTTTGAATTGAAAACTTGGAATGTAGATTTTTGCCAACCAAGAAGAACAGAGAAAGGTGGAGCCTGGAGAAAGAAACCCGTGGATTGATAAAATTGCTGATTGAGACAAATAGCAAAGGAAGGGAAAACTCAACTAATCTACTTAGCATGTTAATGTCATCTTACAAGAACCAGAATGGGGAAGAAGAAAGGCTTGGAGTGGAGGATATCATTGATGAGTGTAAGACATTCTATTTTGCAGGAATGGAAACAACTGCTCATCTTTTAGCTTGGGCGCTTTTGCTACTGGCAAAGCATCAAGAATGGCAAGAAAAGGCCCGAGAAGAAGTTCTCAACGTCTGTGGGCACAAAACACCTCCTGCAGCTGAGAATTTGAATGAACTTAAACTTGTAAGTCAATAAACTCATAATGCTATTTTCTTGGATAAACGTATCTTGCAGTAGTTAAAGATTATCAATAGCCTTGTTGGCATGTTTCGTTCATAGTCACTGTTGTTCTGTCCAAAGAAGATTATCTTCAAGAAAGTAGAAACTTTGAATACTCTCTATATGGTGATGTTGCTAACTCATGGAATTCTGTTCTGGAAGTATGCAGTGAAGTCAAACATTACAAATTTAGAGGGACTAAAATGTGATCGAAACGAATATTTGATTGCCGTGTTGTTAATGTTTTATAGATGTTGGTTATGAATTGAACTGAAATGGTATCCATTTGCATGCTCATATTCATTCGATATCTTGCATCTCTTTTGACAGGTAGGTATGATAATTAACGAAACACTTCGACTTTATCCTCCAGCAGTGATGTTGACAAGGAAGGCATCGAAGCAGCTGACACTAGGAAGCTTAGACATTCCTGCTGGCACAGAGCTTTTCATGGCATTAGCTGCCGTCCACCATGACAAAGAGTTTTGGGGAGAGGATGCAAACTGCTTCAACCCTTTGAGATTTGGTGAGCCTAGGAAACATTTAGCTTCATTTCTGCCATTTTCGTTAGGTCCCAGAATTTGTGTAGGCCAAAACTTGGCGTTGATCGAAACCAAAGTCGCTTTGGCTATGATAATTCAACGATTCTCTTTCGCTGTTTCTCCAACCTATACTCATTCCCCTATGCTGTTTATAACCTTACAGCCTCAGTTTGGTGCTCAGCTCCTTTTTAGGAGCATATGGAATTGAACTCAGGGTTAGTCGAAATATAAGAGTAAACTGAGAAGTATTTGTGAACTGTTTACTCAGCAAAATGTATAGTTTTATTAGTCTCTCAGTATATATATAGTAATAATTTGAAGTTGTCACACTGTGTAAAGCACTTATGTTACAAGCTGAATGTTGAACCTTACTATAAAGACTCTCCCTTTTGTTATTCCATTTTTGGGTGTGTTCACTTTTATGGAATGAGAATGAATGAAATTTATAAGGAGCATCTCAACTTTGACTAATTTAAATGTAGGACCTACTCTAAAGTTGACTAACATAAATGATTCTAATTCTCGACAGAGACACAACTGTAGAGTAATAACCTTGGTTTGATTGATTTTCCTTTCTGAATAACCCATTTTGATTCTTTGTGATTAAACAAAGCTAACTAAATCAAAATATTTAAAATATTTTCAGTAATTTTATCATTTAAAATAATTTTTCTAATTAAAAAAACAAATTATGCCTACAACGCTTAGGAAACTGAAAAAAGAATAGTTCAATTCAAGGTAGAATTAAACTATATATTTAATATCCTGCCAGTTTTCTTAACACTTAGGTTCAATGGGTTGTCTGGTCAAATGAATGAGATTATATATATATATATATATAGTCATAGTTTTATGAAAATGGTAATTATTAATACTGTTTTGTTTGTTCTTTTATGATAAAATCAAATATTAAAATGCTTTTTATGTCGATGTCAAATCTATAGACGTATAAAAATGTCAAAGTATTGAGATGTGCTGAAACTTTAATGGTCTTGTCATGTTCTATTAAATTTTAGTAAATGAAAACAAAGGAATTGAAAAAGAATGTTTTAAATATAATAAAGTGACTAAAAATATTTATAAATATAACAAAATTCTACGACTGTCAATATCTATGTTGTCTATTACTAAACAGTCACATTTTGTTATATTTTTAAATATTTTAAATAGTTTTTCATCTTAAAACAATTTATCTAGTTGATGATCCATATTTTGGTTTATCTTTTCAAATTCTTAAGGAAATGTATATGTGTTCAACTAACCACTCGAATTCTATTTTTTGAAAACTGTTTTCAAATTTTGTGATCTAAACAGTACAAATTTTGAAAATATTTTTACATTTTCATTGCCATCTAAATTTGAATTTTAAATTTTAAAAAGAAAAATTATATTAAATAAAAATAAAAAAAACGTTTAGACATACAATATGCTATGCTGTAAATTCAATTCATTTGTTTAAAATATAACATGTATTATGTAACATATAACAAATTATATAATATTACAAATAATAAATTTAATTTTTTCTAACATAAATCATATTCATAAGTAAATTAATAATAGTTTATTGTAAACTAAATATTATTGGGTAACTACAACTAGTTTTATATAATATCAAACACATTTTAAACAATTGCTCAAATTAGAATCTAATTATATGAAAATCTGAAATACAACTATGTTTTCGAATTACCTACCATACAAGCCCTAATGGATAGTTTGGGGCAGCTAGAAGTTGACATAGTAGCTTATCATAGCACTCCATGTTTGAAGCATCAACATTATTTGCACGATCATTTACAATCTACTGTTACATATAGTAAATACTATTTCAAAATCCGTTACAATATTTGCTAAAGTATTTACTATTTTCCACTTATCCGGGTGTATGTACAATTGAAAGTTAGGGAAAAATTTGGCCCCAACTGATGTTATGAAAAGAAGTTTGCCACTCTTGATGCTCATTACCTAAGCCACCAGACGCTACACACCACTAACAACCACCAAAGGAATTGGCTACGGTAATTACCCAAAATACCCTCACCCAGATTCGAAACCAACGGATGAGAACCTATACATTTTCGTAAATAACATGTTTCCCCCTCGACTCGCGAGCGTCAAGACCGGTCAAACCAAACGATACAGCACCGAGCGTGTTAATATTACTAAATCTTGACTTGATTATATAAATATATTATTATATATTAAGTACCAATTTCGAATCAAATTCAAGCGTTAGGGTTTTCTTTTCACTTAGCGTCCGCATCCTTAGACATTTCTGGATTCCATCTTCTCAATTCTTCTGCTACACACTGGCTGAGCTCCTACCTAATCTTGTCAAGGTTTGTTTCTTTAATTCTGACCTTTACAAGTTTTGTCATTGGTGAAAACCATCTAAGTTGCTAGATTTAGGGTTTCGATTTAATCTGTATGTGATTGACATGGATGACTGAGGTTTCCGTCGTTGCCATTTTGTTTTTGTTTTTTTTTTGCCCTTTTTGCCCGTATTTTCGGCGGCTTTATATCTATTTTTGGATTTTTCATTTCTGAATACGTGCGTTATGGTTTATCTTCTTTTTTGTGTGAATGATAAGTGTATGTTTTTACGCTTTTTAAGTATCGGTCTTGTGCGTTTCAACCTTCAGTTAGTTCTTGGATTGTCAACGAATGTTATTTAAAAGATGACTAAGTGGTGTTAGTAACAAGAATTTATGCTATCAAATTATCTGTGACGGTGATTTTAGAATAGGTTTTAACGTGATTAAGTTTTGAATGAATTTGCTTATATTTATGTACTTATTTAGTGTAATTTTGATTAAGCAGGTTCTAATTTTCTGGAACGTATGGACATTCTGATTTGGGGAAGTACTATGCATCTAGTAATCTGAATATAGATGTGCTGGGAGGAATGGTATTTTTTCTAATACGAAGTTGTAGAGGGTGCATCCTGTGCAGGAGAAGAATCAAAGTGAGGCTCTTCTGTTTAAGGGGCTAATATGCCATCTTATATGTCAAAACTACGAGCGCCGGTTAAATTTCTAGGGTGGGAAGGTGGATTGAAAAGTTCGTTGGAGTTGCTTTTGGGGCATCAGAAACTGTTGTGTGGCAATTCTAGTCTATTTCACTCGGTTCCGTATTCCTCACTTACAGAGTTGCATGCTCTCTTAAGACCTGGCGCTATTTCCGGTGCTAGTTCAGAGCTAGTTAATCGCCGGAGGAATATCTCAGTTCTTGGGGCAATTTCTCGCACGTTTTCTATTCCCTCTGTGTCAGGCCCTGCATTGCAGACTTGTGGATATCATATTGATTGTGCCATTGCTGAATCCTATCAATATTCAACTCACCGCAAGTGTCAAGATAAACCAATGGCTGCTTGTGGTTCTAGAGCTACACATGGTGAATGTTCTCTTGATAAATTAAGTTTTAGGAATGCTGCGTACTTGTCTCCTTCGGCGATCACTGCTGGTATTTCTTTTAATAGTAGAAGTATTGATAGCTGTAGGAAAGCCAGCATGAGTTTGAAAAATCAGGAGCAACCTAGCAATAATGTGATATATGGATACTTCACTTACAATGTTGCAAAAAGGTTTTGGAGTAGTTACCTACATACTGTATCAGGAGTAAAAGATCTTCATAGTTCATCAACTTCTCAGTTTGCTGCTGGTTCTGCCCCCAATGTGTCATTTGATAATTCTGCACGGGAGGAACAACTTGCCAACTCTACTGATTCATCTGAACAGTATGTTCTATACTAGATTCCTTCATTTAAAATGAAAAAGTAATAGTTTAAGTTCATAATCTACTTTGGGTTTAACCTATAAGATTTGTATATGCATGTTGTTGTCGAATGAACTTGTTCTTGCCGAGCAGGGATTTGAATGATCCCTTGGCGGGCTTCAATGGTTTGGAGAAATGTGTCATATTCTTTTGTTATTTGGTCATTTCTTTCTCACTGATCTAACTATTGAGTATAAATTGTGGATAGTATCATCTATTCTTGCTTAGTCCATATTTTGTTTTTCTGGTTAAAGTGAATCCCTTGTTTTATGAATAATAATCAAACTCTGTTTTATTGTTTTTTTATCTAATTATGGAACTCTTGTACTTGCTTAGTGTTGCTGACACGGTATGCTGAGGTTCCCTACTCGTTCTTGAAGTGTTTTTCTTTTTTATAAATTTCCTACTATGTTCTTAACAGGAAGATCTCGATGGGCAAATCATTGAAACTGGTTTCTGGGTCATGCTATCTACCCCATCCTGATAAAGAAGATACTGGTGGAGAAGACGCTCATTTTATCTGTGTTGATGAACAAGCTATAGGGGTGGCTGATGGTGTGGGTGGGTGGGCAGATCTGGGTGTTGATGCTGGACAGTATTCCCGAGAACTCATGTCTAATTCGGTTAGCGCAGTTCAAGAAGAGCCCAAGGGCTCAATTGATCCAGCTAGAGTCTTGGAGAAGGCTCACTCAAAAACAAAAGCCAAAGGTTCCTCCACTGCTTGTATCATTGCGCTTACAGAACAAGTATGTTGTTTCTATTGATACCATCACTCTTTATAAGTTTGATTGTCGGCAAGTTTGAGCGCTTGAAATTTGGAGACTGGAGAGTGACCATATTTCAATTGAGACAAAATTCTCTGTTTTGAATCTTTAGATCCTTGATTTGGTGCAATTATTTCTATGATCAAAATAATGGAAGCTTTTATTTGTTTGGAACTGTAAAATTTTCCCTGTTGTAGTGAGGTAAAGTTTAATACTCGTCGTATATGATATAATAAAATCTGCCTATAATTTTAGCTAGTTTCTGCACAAGTAGTTGCTCATATATTTCGTCTTGTAAGGTTGTTTTTTTATTATTACTGCACAATGGGTAACTGTGTAAGGCATCACTGCAGGGCCTCCATGCAATCAATTTAGGAGACAGTGGATTTATGGTGGTTAGAGACGGATGCACTATCTTCAGATCTCCTGTGCAGCAGCATGATTTTAACTTCACATTTCAATTGGAGAGTGGAAACAATGGAGATTTGCCTAGCTCTGGACAGGTTAGCATGCTCATTTGCTTCCCGCCATCTGTAGTTGTCTTTCCTGTTCTGATTTAGCCTTTAGGAACTTGGTCATATTTTCAGTGAGTTAAATAATAAATGTGTCTGTGCATTAGCCATCTCGGATACTCATGGATTTAAAATAATAATAATAATTATGTATGTATATCGCATTTATGTCAGATTAATTGTTCCCTTTCTTTATATCAATTTGCCATTAAAGATAACAATGATACGGAAGGTAGTGTCTCACAGAAACCTATACAGATATGTGAATTACCTCATAGATTAGACAGATTATAGCTTATTCTTTTTAGTTTCCTAGTGGCAATGTACTTTGTAATCAACTTTAGGTCTTTGGGGTTTCCCTTGATTTCATTTGTCAATGAAATGTTTCTTTTTGTGAAGAAATAGATTAGACAGGTCACAGGTTTGTGACTTCCTCACATATGGTTAACTTTAACGTAAACTGATATAATTTTGGAGTTCATACTACCAAACTCCACCAACTATGGTATAGGTCTGGGGACTGCTTTGCATATGGTTGTTATTTTGGGCAGCAGTTGATATACGTGGGAGATGAAGCATATTTTGTCCACCCCGCTCTGCTGGTGTTGCATCTTTTACATTTCCACCTTAATAAGGGAAGAGCAAAGGACAAGTGTAGCCTGCTTGTAATCGTTTGTTGTTTTTTCCCAGTTCACGCTTCAATCTTGAAAGATTTAATGTTTTTGTTTTTTTTTTTTTTGTATCCGTGAGTGTTCGGACCAGCTTACGCGCACCTCGACTAATCTCACGGGACACCTGCCTGGCCCCACAACATTTGAGTGTCAAGGAAACTCGTAGAAAATTAATTTCTAGGAAGGTGGCCACCATGGATTGAACCCATGACCTCTTAATTAGATTGAACCCATGACCTCTTAATTAGTTATTGACTTTTTTAACACTAGGTCAACCCATGATAGTTAATGTTTTTGTTTGTAAAATGCTATATTTTTCCGAAATAGAGTGAGCACAGTTAAATGGGAGTTTTATTTTATTTTTATTTATTCTGATGGGATTTTTTAAACTGATTCAGGTTTTCTCAGTCCCTGTTGCTCCTGGAGATGTCATAATTGCTGGCACCGATGGACTCTTTGATAACTTGTACAACAACGAGATCACCGCAGTGGTGGTTCATGCCATGAGAGCGGGCTTAGGCGCTCAGGTGACTGCCCAGAAGATAGCTGCTCTTGCACGCCAACGAGCTCAAGATAAAGACCGACAAACACCTTTCTCCACTGCTGCTCAAGATGCTGGGTTTCGCTATTATGGTGGCAAGCTTGACGACATCACCGTGGTTGTGTCGTATGTCACAAGCTCCAATGACAAGTGAGTGCAATGAATTGTGTTTCTCTCATATACTTGCATCTGCAGGCTTGTGTATATAATCTTTGCAGCATAACCATTAAGAATGGTTATTGTATTTAAGCATTTCATTGAACTATTCAACTCTTGACATGTTGAAGAGAGTGGATGACCTCTTTTGTAAGTGAAAAATCATAGGCGTGCGCCATCCTCTAGTTTGAGCAGTTGTTTTGTTTCTATGTTTTCTACTTCCATCTGAAACCTTTTGTGCTCGTCTGATGCATAATTGAAGAAGACCAAAGTTAAAAGGGTTTATTTGGTTGTTTTTAACACCCTGTTTTCCACGACACATTGCTAGAATCTTCCCAAGTCTTTTATATTGCTTTTTAACTACAATATGTTTGAATCTCTAACTTCGAGCTTGCCTTCCACAATGGTGACCAAATGTGACTTTTCTAAAAATTGAGGTCTTCATTTCTGGGAGGCTTAAATCTTATTTATATTCTTCTTATTTCTTACTAATATTGAACCAAATAATTTGATGGTTTACTATTGCCTTTAATGCTAGTACCTGATCGTTGCGTTGCTCAATATTCTAAATTATCTACATATAAGAAAACTTGTTAATAGTATAAACACTTTGTGAGTTATGTTCCCTTTTTTATATACCTAAGGAAATGGTGTGTTTTAGTTTTTTCTTAAAAAATATCATTGTAGGTTTGAAATGTGATTCGAACATCCTATCAAAAAGAAAGTACACTTTATTGAGGTAAGCTTGGTTGTTACATTAGTTGAATATTTTGATAGAAACTTACAACACCAAATTTTTGTGCTAATTTTTCTAATTAAATTAAATTTATTTATTTTTAACGGGTGAAGGTGATGATTGAGAAGAATGTGATGCATGAGATTGAGTGCAACAATGATTGTCCACATATTTTTCAATAGAAGTGAGTTTGAGTGGATGTGAAGATAAGTTCATAAATTCTAGAGTTGGTCCTAATATTAGGAGGGTAGATGTGAAATTAGCAATAAGTATGGGTGGTAATAGTCCATTTATGTTTTTGGAAAATAAATGACTAGTCATGAGGGTAGTTCACATTATTAAATAGGTAATTATAATGGGTGACAATTTTAAGAATAATAATCTAATGTAAAGTAACATTTTTAAAAAAAGTTGCAAATATAGAAATGATAGATTTTGGTATATTTAAAATTTTTAAAAATATTACTATAATTGGTATATTGAATCTAATTGCTAAATTTTCAGTGGGCCCGGGCCCAGGCCCAGAATAAACATTGACTTTCCTTTTAGTATTGAAATATAGGGCTTGATGATGAGCGAGAGCAAGTCCAACGTTAGGCTCTTAACCAATGACCAAAGGAAAGCAACTGCAAAAGGGTGACGAAACCAACAATGGATCCAATCTTCTTCTTCCTCTCCTCTCTACAACGCCCATCGCCCATCTCTTTCCCATTTTCTCTCCCTTCCAACTAACACATAATAGTATAAGTCAGCGCTTCCTCTCCTCCTTCATCCCAATTCCGATCACCGAATCACAACCCCCAATTTCCATATCCATGGATTCCTAAGATTACTCCCATTTTTTTCCCATTTCAACTCCTCTGCTTCTTCACTTACTCTCTCTATGGCTGGTCGCAAAGACAAAGCTCAATCACCTCGCGTCTTTCGACTTCTCATCGCCATCGCAATTGGAGTTCTTATTGGCTGTCTTTTTGCTTTCTTTTATCCTCATGGTCTTTTCACCTCTGATCTACCTCTTCGAAACCGTCGACTCGCTAAATCCCACCTTCAGGTTCGCTGCTTCTTCTCCTAATTATTCCGCTTTCTTTGCGATTCTTCTTAATTGTATTCCTTATTTGTTGTTTCTGATTGCGACGTCAATCCGAATTGGTATGTGTATTTTTAGGGTTCTAGTGTTGTTAGTGTAGGTTCTACTTTATTATTGTCTTATACATCCTATAATAAAGCAATTCTTATCTTTTTTTTTTTTTTTTTACTTTTAAACCTTGTGGAGTGTGAGTGAAGTTTAAACTTTAATTTTTTAAAAATATTTTCTATTGAGTAGTAAAATTAACACTCAATTACTTAAATTACTATGTTTTTTAAAGATTTATGGATAGTATGAGCATTGTTGTAGCTGGATCAATTCCTCTGGTGACAGTGTTTACCCTTTAGTTTCATGGTTGAGTCTGTACTTTTTAGAAGATATTCATTTCGTGAAATTGCCTTTCATAAATTTGCAATTTTATTTTTTTGCATTTTATTAACTTTTCAAAACTTAACTACCAATTTTTTTGGAAAAATTAGGACCTAGAACGGCGTGACAGTACCCTAAAATGGTGACATGATCTTATCTAAAAAAGAAAGGAATCGCAATCTATAATTTTGTTCTAAATCTAAATGATCTGTACTCCGACATGAATATGGGTACTATTTATGAAACGAAAAACGAAGTTGAGGATTTTTTTTAATATATATGTATAAGAAATATCAATTTCAATATAATGAAATCAAATGGTGTAGGTTAAATTCACGTAATGTGGTAACGTATTGAGTAAAAACAAAATCTTCAGGCTTGGATAATTCCAAACATTTCTATGTTACATAAATAGTTAAGACTAAACTCAATTAAGAATCTAATCATCTTATGATTTTTTGCTTTATTATGAGCTTGAGTGTGCCTGCAAACTTAACTCAATTTGGCATTGGCTTTGAAAGTTTGCTGGAGGAATTATTTGTTTTGTTATCTTAAAACTTACTTAGCAGTTGAAAGATCAACTAACTACACTATTACAGATAATTAAGGAAACATTTTGAACATCCTTAATTTTCTTTTCTTGTCTCTTCTTTTCAGGCTCAGTCTTCTTCCCCGTGCGAATCTTCAGACCGGTCCCAGAACCTTAAAGCCGATGTCGTTTCAATGTTAGAGAAGAACACCCAGTTGGAGAAGCAGATCAAGGATCTTACAAGGGAGCTGAAAATAGTAGAACAATTAAAAGATCATGCCCAGAAGCAATATCTAGCGCTCGGTGAAAATCACAAGGCTGGTCCATTTGGTACTGTCAAAGGTCTTAGAACCAATCCCACTGTAATTCCAGATGAATCCGTGAATCCTCGATTGGCTAAGCTCCTGGAGAAAGTTGCTATTCAGAAAGAGCTGATTGTGACACTTGCAAATTCTAATGTAAAACCCATGTTAGAGGTTTGGTTTACCAGCATTCAAAAGGTTGGGATACACAATTATTTAGTCGTGGCTCTGGACGACCAGACTGAAGAATTCTGCATCTCCCATGAAGTTCCTGTCTACAAGAGAGATCCAGACAATAGCATCGATAAGGTTGGAAAGGAAGGAGGCAACCATCAAGTCTCTGCATTGAAGTTTCGCATTCTGAGGGAGTTCTTGCAACTTGGATACAGTGTTCTTCTCTCAGACGTCGATATAGTCTACCTACAGAACCCTTTCGATCATCTTTACCGGGATTCAGATGTGGAGTCAATGAGTGATGGTCACAACAATATGACAGCTTATGGCTACAACGATGTATTTGATGAACCCTCCATGGGTTGGGCTAGATATGCACACACTATGAGAATATGGGTTTACAACTCTGGTTTCTTCTACATTAGGCCTACACTTCCTTCATTGGAGCTTTTGGATCGCGTCGCTACTCGGCTTTCTCAAGAACAGGCTTGGGACCAAGCCGTGTTCAATGAGGAACTCTTTTACCCTTCTCGTCCTGGACGTGATGGGCTTCATGCCTCCAAGAGAACCATGGACATGTATCTTTTCATGAACAGTAAAGTACTCTTCAAGACTGTTCGAAAGGATCCAAAATTCAAACAGTTGAAACCCGTCATTGTTCATATAAATTACCATCCTGACAAGTATCCTAGAATGAAAGCCGTCGTCGAATTCTACGTCAACGGTAAGCAAAATGCTCTGGATCCTTTCCCAGATGGTTCTGAATGATGGAAAACACCCTTCTAGCCACATTATTACAAAGAGCAATCATAACAAGGAAGATCCATTTTGATAATCTCTTCAGAAAAACACATCAAAACATTAACTGTTCTATCCTTTTCCCGAGGTTTTGGTCAATGTACTTTGTAAGAACATTTGTAATGATATAGCTGAAATTTATAAACTTTATCATCTGCAAGAGAAAATTTTCCAATTTCCTTCACTTATTACATATAGGGCTCTACATTCTTGTTGTTTCATGTGTTTCTAGGGCTGCTTACGCATGTAACGCGACCATTTTGCTCAACCAAACATGTTCTGCCAGTGACAATGTAGACTGTGATGACAGCTTGTCTTTCCTAACTTTTGGCTGTGTCTGTAGGGACTTTTCAATTAATGAACATCACAAAAAAAATCAGATTAATGGTCACCATGAGAATTTTAATTGGCTGATGCTGATGCTCTCCGCAGCCTAATTACATTTTGTTATTTGGCTTACAACTTTTCTCTTATCCACAAAATCAAAATCTTCTACAAAGCTTTGTGTGGCCTGTAATTCTTAGATGGCTTTTTCATCAACCCCACTTCTGTCTTCTTCTGTCTTTTCGTTTTCAATTAGCTTCTCCGCTAAATCCTTGTTCTATACTTCCTTCAATTTCCTCAGCAACTGTTTCATGAAGTTTTGAGTTCACCCGTGGGGAAAAACTTGGCGGGTGTTGCCATTCCCGCCATTTGTGATTTGAAAGTGAGAATCGGTTAGATGGGGTTGTGTTAAAAGGAAAGAAAATGGAGAATTTGTCGCAGAGAGACAGCATTCTTTTGGGTTATTCACTTCAGAGATCATTCGCTAACTCTTCTTCATCTCCAAGAGCTTCCAATCGGAATTCGGACGATGTTGATTTTCACGACGTGTTCGGTGGTCCTCCGAGGAGGCGGTCGTCGGCTCATGAAACGAGGCATAGCTTCTCCGAGACAGGGGACTCCTTTGCATTGAAAGGTGGCGAAGATGAAGCACTGCCAGGCCGGAGTGGCCCTTGGTCTGGTTTGAATGAGAAACCTGTGTTTGGTGAAGAAGGTGTACACGGGCGGCGATTTCCGAGTGATGATTTTTACGATGATATATTTAAAGGCGATGAATCGGTGAATTCTTCTCCTCGCCGGGGTGACATTTTCTCTCCGACTCCTGGTTCAAGAGTCCTAAGTCCTGCTAGACCTCTTCCACCGCCGGCAGAACCCTTCGGAAGTTCTTCCCTCCCTGCTCAATTAAGGTTCTTTTTCCCTTATCTTCCATTTGTTGTTTTTTTTAGTATAAATTGAGGGTGGGGATTTGAACGATGGACCTCTTAGTCCCAGTACATACCAGCTAAGCTCTGTTGGTTGTCGTCTTCCATTTCTTGATTTCATAATGGGTTTCATCCCAAATTTTTTATTGATGTATGGCTCTTTGTTTCTGGTTCTGATGTTCTTCTTATGTGGTTATGGCTGCGTTCTATTTGTTTCTTGTTTGTCTGCATTGGTTATTTCTTAATATCTTGCTTCTGCTTTTTTTTGGTTTGTGGCAGCCTACCATCAAGATTGGCCAAAGGGACTGATTTACCAGCGTTCGGATCGAGCTCGTTAAGAAACAAGGACAGTGTTTCGAATGGAAGTCATACAAATTCTCCTAGGTTCACTCTTTCTAGATTTTCTTTTAGCACATCGAGCCGTCGTTTCGAGGATCCTAAAACTGATTATGATTTGTCGGATCGTACTGGTGTTTTGTCATCCGAATTCCAAGAACATGGCGGTGATGAAGCATTGTCCTTCAGAACGTCTGGAAATGGATTGAGTGGGAACAGTTTAATAAAGGGAGAAGAAGATAGTTTAGAAGAATCAAATGGTGGTGGTCAATTTCAGTTCCATTTCTCAATTTACAAATGGGCAAGCAAAGGGGTGCCTCTGATGATGCCATTGAGAGGGAGCGGGCCGAGATTAAGAGAAAAGACTCTGCTAAGAAGAAGCTCGAGCTCGAGCGATAGGGTAGTGAAGGCGAAAAATGAAATGCATTCCCCAACATCGACTATACAGAATATTGATTTTCCTCCAGTTTTTCATGAAACAACAAAGGTTGATGATGAAAAAGGAACTGATATACTGCCTGACATGGATAATCTTGATCAAAGACAAAGTTCATTCGCACCTTCAGAAAACTTGAGCAGACAAAGTTCTCGCACAGATGCTGGCAGTGATAACACCAGTCGCCAAACGGAGAAAGAGAAACCTCATTCTTTGCCTGAGAAAGTTTCAAGTGAAAAGTCAGAGAAAAAGATGACTTCGACGACAATCGAAGATCAAAAGCATGAGGCTAAATCTCTAAGTTCCTTTCTTCTCTACAGTGATAGTGAACAAAGTATGTTCTATTGCGAGACTAATTTTTTTCATGTTTGTGTTACGTGGTTTTCTTCTCACAACTAGTTTCCTTGCATGCAGGTGAAGAGGGAATAGCCAAAGAGTACCGTAAAGGAGAAATCATGGCGAAAAGTGACATGAAATCATCACCTCTCTCTGATTTAAGTAGTAGTCCAAAGAAACTAGAAAAACAAACTTCATTGAGAAATTCAAAAGTGAAAAAACCTACAGTCCCAAGTTCAGACATGGAATCTGGACATAACATTGGCAGAAAGAAAGTTGGTGGAAAAATTTCAGAGTTTGTTAAGCTTTTCAACCAAGAACCTACATCGAAACCCCAAGATGTTATCGATTTCGAAAATGATAGCTCTACAATGAAACAGGAAAGTGCATCAAAGGCTCAAACAGAAGCAACTGTTAACAAAATAAGGAAGGATGAGAAACCCAAGTTGAATAAGAACACAAATGCTTCCATCAAGGTGAGCAACTATGAGAAGTTTACCAGCCACTCCTTTTTACACCATTGAAGATAAAAATTTGGAAGTCAAAATTTTTTTTAGGGACCTTAGTTTTCAATTTTTTTAGGGAGATGATGTTTCCAAGAAGTCAGTGGATGATAACTCTGCTAAAAAAGCTTCTAGCTACAAAAGTAACTTTGCTTCTTACAAAGAGAGTGCAGCTCCAAACACAGGTTAGTCATGCTTCTTTGTTGTGTCTTCATATTGTCTATCGTACTCGTGGTTTCTTTCGGTTATCCATTGCATAACATATTACTTTTTGATCTCAGTTCACGTTCCTGATGTCACAAAGTCTACAGTTCCAGAAGTGGAGGAGCCCTTCCAGGATAATTTCTCGGTATGTTTATCGTGAAAATGAATTTTCGGTTTAATCTTTTTAAATCGATTTTTAGATTCCAAACTGTTTATTTTCCTATCTCTTAATCCCTGGAGAGGGAGTTTAAAATTATGCATCGATTATATTCACATATGAAACATGAAACGATGTCAAATGCTTTGTATCAATCAATGGCTAACAATCTAATTAGCTGTTTTGGTTGGCTTCCGAACAGGTACAAGAGTTACCACAAGATTATGAGGATTCCACAGAAACAAACAATGGTCATGAAGAAATACAAGTAATACATCTCACATTAAATACATGCATTGTGGTTATTGCCACACGCGATGAAGTAAGCTGATAAGAACTTCTTACAATGCAGGCTCTTGATACTAAAATACGACAATGGTCACGTGGGAAGGAAGGGAACATACGTTCCCTGCTGTCAACTTTGCAATATGTGAGTCTTTTACCTTATTAACTCGGTTGCCAAACAATTTGAATAATCTGGGATTGTCGAGCTTTGAATAATCTGGGATTGTCTACGCTCGACGTTGTTCAGTTTCTATAAACTGTTCTTGGTTGTATGCAAGGTTCTTTGGCCTAAGAGCGGATGGAAACCCGTTCCTCTTGTTGATATAATCGAAGGAAATGCAGTGAAAAGATCTTATCAAAAAGCTTTGTTATACCTCCACCCTGATAAGCTACAACAGAAGGGTGCTTCATCAGATCAAAAATATATTGCAGCTAAAGTTTTTGAAATATTACAGGTATTCTATTTTTAATTCTATATGCAAAATTTACAACCAAACATGAATTCTATCTTTCAATGTTGCCTATCTATCTTTGTAAATGCTCCTTCCTAGGCATAGCTTGTGATTTGAACGTTTTAAAAAGTCAGGATTTCCAATGTTTCTTTCCATTGGGGATTCGAACCTTTGAACTTTAAGTTGAGAATACAATTTGTTAAACTGACAGATCAGAATTTATGCGTTGTTTTTACGTGTGTTGATGTAATTTAAGAGTTGGATGTTATTGTTTGGATTGGTGCAGGAGGCTTGGATTCATTTCAACACACTGGGTGGATTATGATATGAAAAAAAACACAGCATTATGGAAATGGAAGCTATGATATTTGGCAGAATGGAAGGAAATGAGTTCCACACAAAGAGGTCTTTATATATATAGCTTTTTAAAGTGCCATGTGCATGTATACATACAAAATCCAAATTTTCTTTAATAAAGAAAAATAATTCAAATATTTTATATATATATATATATATCAGTTATACAATAATGTTTGCTTTTTTTTTTTTCTTTTTTTTGAGGAAATATAGAATAGTGTATTTTGATTGTTTTATTATCACAATCATCAAAGATTACTTTGGGGAATAAATTTATGGTTAAGTTATAATTTCAATATCTAAACTCATTGATCTCAATGGTATTTGTTATTCACGGGATTTGAAAGCTCATTAGTTAAATTGATATGGGTGATTGCACTGGATAGTACTTTTAAGATTAATAATTAGATGTATAGCAATAATTTCTAAAGAACTACAAATAAGCAAAATCTGTTTGGCTTGTTGATAGATTTTTATTAGCAATATGATCTGTCACTGATAGACTCCTATTGGCAAAATGGTCTATTGTTAATGGACTCTGACCCTAAATATAAATATTGTTATATTTGCATTTTCTTTTTGAATTGATAATTACAACGGCTCCAATTGATATAGTATCAATTCGTTTTCGCTTAATGTTAATTTGAATATAACTTAATTAACCAAACAGTTAGATGCGTGGAAGAACGACGATTCACTTCCTATTAGCATTATAAAAGGGTTAGCCACAACAAGAGCATGAGTGGAATGAAATTTTGTGTGGTGGAACAGTTAAGCCATTTTTCAGAATGTTATCCAAAACCTAACTCATAATTCAGCTTACCGAAATTGGACCATAAATAGATTAGTCAAGAAGCTCATTGCACATCTCATGTTTCTAATTAATATATATATATATATATATATATATATATATATATCACAATTTATATTTTATATAGTTATTTTCACTATGTTATGGAGATGTGATTGATTTGTAGATGCATGTTTATTAATAAACATACCACAATTTGTATGGGTATATTGTTGTGGGTGGATTCTAGAATCAAGGATAAAACAGTTAACAAGCAGCAAGCAAAGAAGAGAGAGCAAGACTGGATGAATATGGGTAGTCGGCCTCAACAGCCAGAGATGATGAACCCATCATAAGCTTAGCCAAAAAGGGATGAGACCTAAAAGCGCTACGAAAGAATGTTAGGTTGGTCGACCTCGGCGCAAAGGAATCCATGAATGGATGGCACAGTCGAAACCCTAGTCAAATAAAGAATAGAAGAAGGGTTAAAACCTAAACATAACACAAAGAATGTAAAATAGACAAGTAAGTTTTGCGTCCAATATCAAACACTCTTGGTGTCTTCCAACCTATATTTGAAACTTACGGATTTTGAAAATTTTCAATTAAATTAATTTCGTTGTTTGTAATTATAAAAAAGAGAATAATTTTAAAATTCGAAATGATTTTAAATCCTAAATTTATTTAAAAACTTTTCTAATAAAAAAAAATGTTCGAACTTTACAAGGTTTTCGAAAAAATAGTATTTATTTTGGAAGTAAAGGTAAAGGGATGATAGCATGGAGTATAATTTCATATTTAGGGGAGGCGATGAGGTAGCCGTTGGTTACCCACTATTGAATTTGTTTTTTATAAACGGTAAATACGAAGTTGGCCAAACACTTGGCGACACGTGTTTTCCCACATCACCCAAACTGACTCTGACGTTTTGCCTAAGCCCATTATCCCAAATCCCTACTTTCCCCCTTCTTCCATAAATACCCCTCCCTCCCTCCCCTAATTCCATTTATACCCTCCTACTTCTACATCTTTCCATCCCACAAACTCACCTTTTCAAATTTTCTTTTCCTAAAAAAATTATCCATCTTATTCAAAAAAAAAAAAAAAAAAAAAAAAAAAAAATCGATTCAGAATTTTTAAGTGTTTATAAGTAAAAAAATATATTTATGAATACATCTTAATGGTCAATTCAAATAGACCTTTATGACACTTTTTAGACAAAAATTGATTTATGAATACATCTTAATGGTCAATTCCTTAGTTCTAATGTTGAAGGTAACTTCTTTCAACTTTTTTTTTTAGACTAAAAACATATATTTATGGTTGTTTACATGTTAATAACTTATCAGTTTGAAAATACTTCCCGCAGTTTTGTAATTTAAAAAAATTTCTAATCCGTGAGAGTTTAAACTTGGACCTCTAGAGATGTAAGTTACGTAACTACCACTCATAAATTTAAAAATAATAATAATAATAATCATCTCTTTGAGAATGGTGTAATTGTAAATATGGATGGAAGGCAGTGACAAATTGGGTTTTTCACTTCACCATACCTAGAAAAGAAACCGGTAAAATTCCAAGCCACGTGTGCATAGTCACCGGCTACTGTAGGTAACCTGTCCAAATCCTAACAAAGCCTTCAGCTTAAAAAAAACCTTGAGCAATCGACCCGTTACTTCGTCGTTCTCCGCCCACGGTGTCACTGCTCTCTCCCTCTCTTTCTCTCTCGCCACGCCCTTCTGCTCTTCACTGCCAAACCCTAACCCCTCTCTTTTCATCTCTTTCCCCTTCTCACCATCAACAATCTCTTCATTTTCCATCTTCTCTTATCTTCCCTCTCCACAAATTAATCTTCAAGTTCCTCGGACTCGGTGGAACCAATTTCCACTGACGGATATCTCTCTTCACCAATGTCTGTGGCTACCAAGCTCCAATCCCACGCTAAACCGGCTTTGGAGCCCCGAGCAATTCTTGGACCTGGTGGGAACAGAGATAGGGCGCCTCAGAACCCCAAATGTAAACCCGAGACTTTAAAGAAGACGGAGAAGCAGAGCAAGGCGCTTCCAGTGATTCCTGAATCGGTTGTTCGAGATAATGTCTCCGTCGGGAGTTCCTGCTCTTCTGATTCTTTATCCAGTAATTATTCTGCCAAATTGTTGAAGCCCTACGCTGTGAAGCCTGTCAAGGCTGTTTCTGCCGGCGGTGACTCAAACGCCACCACAACGTCGCCTGCGCTCTCGCTTCCAGGGAAACGCTGTGATTGGATAACGCTTCATTCGGGTAAGCAAGATTAAAGTCTGCATATTATTGACTATTTCTTTGTTTAATGATTGTTTATCTAAATTCAATAGTCATTTCGTACTTGCATTGCAAATATTTTGTATTTTAATGCAATTACATATTTTATGAGTACAAATTAGAATAATATAATCAAATTATATAGAATTAAAATGTGGGTTAACTATGCAAAATTGTCCTGTGCAAAACTTAATTTAATTCTTGGATTTAGTAATTATTAATTTAATTTTTAAGGTAATGTTGTGATCAAAGTATTTATTGCGTCGTCTAAGTTGATATGGCTATAATTGGACACCAGCATTTAATAACAGATCGACCTCAGTCTTTTTCATGCCATGGACGGAATTATTTTTTGTTTTTTGTTTTTTGTTTGATACTTCATAGAGTTATGTTCTACGTCTGCCCATTTATGTTTTTTAGAACGTTGTGCCTGATATATATATATATATTTTAAAAAGTGAGTTATATTTTGTACTTTTAGCCTTCTAAAATGGGTCATAATCGAAATTATATTTAAATTATTTGAATATTACATTTTATTATTATATGTGACTGTAACTGTCTAAACATAAACCGAGACATGTTGGGCGTTGTTCTTCTGTTTAGCCTATAAATATACTTTATATAAAGCAATGTAATTCAAGAATTTCATCTTTCACTTTCAACTTTGGAATCTCTTCTAATCTTGTAATGTAATATGATGATGGGTTTCTTGAAGATCCACTTTACATCGCTTTTCATGATGAAGAATGGGGAGTCCCAGTTCATGACGACAAGAAGCTGTTTGAGTTACTTGTACTATCACAAGCCTTAGCAGAACTTACGTGGCCCTTGATTCTTAGCAAGAGAGATATATTTAGGTCCAACTTCTAATTTTTTTCATTTTCTTTAGCCCCCTAAACTTGCAAACAAAAGAAAATCATTCCCTAAATGATGTCAACTACTTCTTCTCTGTCTTTGCAGGAAAGTTTTGAATGATTTTGACCCATCTTCCATCGCACAGTTCACAGAGAACGAGTTTACGACACTAAAAGTAAATGGCATCCAGCTTCTGTCTGAACTGAAGCTTCGTGCAATTGTGGAGAACGCTAATCAAGTACTCAAGGTATTGAGTTTTGGTCAAGCTTTAGCACTTTTTCATTTTTTTTTTTTTTGTTTTTGTTTTTGTTAAGCCAACAAAGGTTCCCCACAAGAGAAGCGTTCGGTTGTCTCAACTTCCATCCCTTTCAAGTGGTTGAAACTTGAAAGCTGAATCTCTACGTTTTCATTTCCTTTTCTTTTTACCTTTACAGATTCAAAAGGAATTTGGTTCCTTCAGCAACTATTGTTGGAGCTTTGTTAACAAGAAGCCTATACGAAACAGATTTCGATACACTCGTCAAGTACCTGTAAAGACACCGAAAGCAGAGTTGATGAGCAAAGATATGATGAGGAGAGGATTTCGTTGCGTGGGGCCAACTGTGGTTTATTCCTTCATGCAGGTAGCTGGAATTGTTAACGATCACTTGGTTAATTGCTTCAGATATCAGGAGTGCGAGTCAAAGATTAAAGATGGTACAAAATTAAGAGTAGAAGAAAAACGATCGGAGACACTTACGGGAGCTTTGGAGAAGCCTGTGCTGACACATTCATAGAAAAGGTTATCTCTAACTGATCTGACAAATCACTCTAATAAATGGTAGTTTGAGTTGGTTTTGTTTAGAATTTTATAATTTGCTTATTTGTAGATGATGTACTAAGATTGATGTTATAACGTCATTGTAATTGTAATTTGGTTTTGTTACCTTAATTCATGTAATCAGATATTATTTGGGTATATTTACCTTACTTAGATATCATTTTTTGCACGACGGATTTAGTGTAGGCCAGAATCTCTTTAACTTTATGCTCCCTATATAATATATACATAAAAAATTGAAAAAAATACTATTCCTTGGGTAGAATGGAATAAAAGAGATAACGTTCAATAAAAATAATAATTAATACGATAAAACAATGCATCATCTCAAATTTAAAAATAGTAGAATAAAAATTATTTCATTATTTACACTACAATAGTGGAATATTAACCTATTAATTCAATAATTTAGTTACGATAACATTTTTTTTCTCTCTTTATTAAACTATATAGAAAATTATTTTGTTTTATTTGAAAAAATAGATAATATGAAAACAATAAAATAAAAATTATAACATTATCAAACTTGTAATTTTATTTTTTATATGTTCAGAAATCACTATTAAAACAAATTAATTAAAACTACAAGATTTTACAATGACTAGTGTATCTATGTATCTATGTATATATATATACATGAGCAATGATTAGGTATATTCAAGATGCATCTATCTACATGCTCTTTATCTCTTTATCACATAAAAATAAGATTAATTTTTTTTTAAATAAAATTAATTTTATTTTTATATAGTAAAGATATAAGAAAGTGTTTATATGGATGCACTCAAGTATTTTCTCATAATATATAATCGATTGATTGAGTATTGAATGTGGTCGCAAATTTGCCTATGTAACTGTGGGCTTGAATTTAGGGAAGGCCCAATGGTTTCATTCGCCCTCTCAAAGTTCCTTGCATGGTTACCTAAATTAAATCATTAGAAACAACAATAATAATAAAAATTTTAAAAAACTATTATGAATATTATAATATAGGTTTAATATAGATGCACATGCTTGGCCTTCTAAAATACCAATTCTCGTTCTCTCATCACTTATGTATCATTATTTTACACGTATGTAATACGTGTGTCTTATAGTCAGATATTCTCAGTGTTCATGTAATTCCACTTTCTACTTGCCAAATTGACTATAAACAATGACATTTGATAGATCTTAAAGAGACGCACATTTGTGAGAAATCAAATATAATTTTGGTGGACACATTCATTTTAATTTTCTCCTTTACATTTTATATTGTAGTTTTATATTCTTGTTTTTGTGGTGACTCGACTATTCAATTTTACCACAAAATAAATAAACGTGAAAAAAAATCAAATTTAAACATTAGGGTATATTTGTGATTTGTCCCCAGAGTAGGAGTTGAGAGAATGGAGTGTCTTTGTATGACTCTACAATTACAACATATCAATTCATGACTTGTTAACTTATTACATTGTGGCCTCCACGGATTAAATCACTATCTCTACTTTAATAACTTCTCGTACTTAAATAACTTCTACAACCTAAAATATCATCTAAGAAGAAAAAAAGTATAACATATACGTTAAAGGGACTGTCCATCAGAATATCTCTATAATCGTATAATGTTGTTAACTTCAGACATAACAATTCATGAATTCGTTTTGAGGCTTACACCCATAAAACATCATACAGTTGAAGATAACTTCCCTAACTTATTTACCATACCATTAGTTTTCTATTTGTTTAACCAATACGAGACTTTATATGTACTCCAACAATCTTCTTCTTGAGTCATGAGCAAAGGAAAAAAAAAAAAAAAAAAAAAAACCTCAACTCAAATAGTCGTATTACTTTTAGCTAGGTTACTCATATTTCGTGTTTGATTAGGTGCTAAACCATGAATCACAATGCAAAATGTTCGTTGTCACTCTCAAAATCTTCTTCACCCGAATAAAGATAACCTTTAATACTTCACTTCAAGTTTGGTTTCACTCAAATCAAGTCGTACAATTAAAGAAAATTGTGTTCACCATATACTAGGAATCTTTTTCAAATATAATTAATGTAGAATTTTGGTAGGATTCCCATATAAATAATTGATCAAATATTGAAAATTAGAGAGTATGAAAAGAATAAAATTAAAAGAAAAAAAAAAGGAAGATATGGAAATTGAGGAGAGAAGTGGATGACAGAGAGGAGGGGGGAGGAGGAGACACCACGCGCCAAAACAGCTTTCGTCGGCTTTTATCACTTTTTTATTTATTTATTTTTATTTTGGATAAAGGTAAGGCAAGGAGCTATCTATCTATAATAAATAATAATAATAATTATGATTATCCCCATCCAATCCAATCCAATCCATTGTCGTGTTTCAATAATCAACGGCTCATCATTCCTTGTTGTGGCGGGAAACAATCCAACGGACCAAATCCCTTCCTCCACCCTCTGTCACTTTTGCGCGCCAATTGGATATTATGTACCTATCTCTCAGATAAATATTAATCAAATTTCAAATACCCTTTTTGTCCTTTCACTAACCCACCTTCAATTGCTTTCTCCCTCTTTTCATTCAAACTTAAACGATGTTTATAAGACTGAACTATAATTAAAATTTGAAAAATCATATTACGATAAGATTTACTGGAATGTAATTAAAATTACTAAAATTTAAATTAAAACTTAAGACAATGTTTGGTCTAAAGTTCACCGGTAGAGTTATCAAAAATGGTGGTCGGAGATTGACCGACGACGATTAATGAAAGTGGTGTTCGAAAGTTGGTCGACAAACTTTTTAATCATTGAAACAAACACCTTTTAAAGTTGAAGAAGAGTAAAAACATGTGAATTATTTAAATCATAATCCTAATTTCCAACTAAAACTAAACCTAAACCCAAACAAGGAGTCCACTCCACCTCACTCACTCTTAAGCTCAAACATATTTGAAATGTTTAATGACTTATTTATTTAATATATATTTTGTTTTTATGTTTTTTTTTCTTAATTGTAATATTAATTTATATGATCTTTTATTAATATTTATGTAAACTTAAAAGGTCTAATATTAACTTTTTAATACAAAAAAATTATTGAGTGTATTTTAACTTTTTAACTAGTTTTTATTTCTTCTACAAATAACTTTATAACAATTAATAATTTAAAGCGTCTTTCGTCTATTAAATAGTTATACTAAAAAAAGAGACACATAAGTAGTTGAAAATTTTGGATTAAAAACAAAAAAGGTTAAAACTTATGTTGCATTTACTCCTCGGAAACCCTAATAAATAAGTGGAAATCTAAATATTGAACCCCATATTCGAGGCAGTTTTATTTAATTACGTTTGTTATTGTTTACATGCGTTTTGTAGTTATAATTAATAATGGAGCCTAGTTCCAAATTTATAATCAAAGAATGCGCTTTGATTGAGGAGTGGATGATACTCAATTTAGTTGAGCTTCAAAATTACGTGAGATCCACTACTTTAACCATACTATATATATTGTTGTTGTAACAGTATGAAAATTATGAATATGTTACATTTACTTTTATATTTATCATATAGTGTTACAGTTATTGCTTCCTTTAGAGTCCATCAATCTACTTACGTTTGTAGTCAATGTCCATTATAATTGGTCAATATTACACCATTTTTCATTATAGATTAATAAATACGACCTTAGATTAATTTATACGTTCTTTTAGAAATTAATTAATAGAAAAAAAATCATATAAAATATATATAAAAAAAGAAGAAGAGAATTTGAAACAAAAATGGAATAAGATGAGAAGAGTTGGGAAGAACATAATTTGAAGTGATTTAAGAAAAAGCAGTTTAAGAAAGGAGAGTACAAAAATAATGTTGTCATTTGTGGGTTCCAACGTAATTTTAGGCACTCATTTCGGTTGACTCATCTCCCATTCATTCCCAAATAAATTCCACATTTTATTTAATTTCAATAAAACTTCAAATAAAATAAATAATAATAATAATAAATTTCGGAATCTTGATACCAACATTTCCTCCCTTGCGTCCGTGTCCACAGACATTGAAATATCGTCCAGGGGTGTTCTCGTCATTTCCCCCCTCCTGTCGCCTTGTCTGCCACATTTCTGGTTTTCTAAACAACAAAACCGCTAGCGGTTTTCTGTCCTCCTGTCCACTTTTTTTACAACAAACGTAATTACCACTCATTTTCCTCTTTCATTATAAATCAAATTCACTACACACTTTCCCTTTTCTTTTCTTCGCTTTTTGATTTATATTTAGGTTGAAAAATGCTTTTAAATATAGTAATATTTACTCTTTTTTTTTAATTTTTAGTAATATTTATAGTTTCTACAAAAAATTGAAAATTATAAAATATAGAGACTCGTTTCATAAAATTTAGGACAAAAATATCTTTTTTTTTTAATTTATTTATAAAATATAGAGACTGGTTTCATAAATTTAGGACAAAAAATGAAAGCATTGGATTGCTTTTATTTTTATTTATTTATTTTAATTTGAAGGGTAGGGAGATATTTATTTATGGTTAAAAGAGGGGATGAACAGGAATAATAATAAAGATGATTTTTGGTAAAGAAATTTATAATTTAATTTTACGTGGCGGATTATAATTGGTTGGTTAAAGGACGTCGGGATTCGTAGCAATACTGCACGCCAATTAACAATTCAAACTCACTCTCTAAATTTCTCTCTCTCACATAAAGCACACATTTTCTCTCTCTACTCTATCTCTCTCTCTCTTACTCTGCTCTGTGTTTGTTGTCAACGAAAATTCCCAAATTTCTCTGCGATTTCCCTGTCTTTTGCCGCTGAAATTCCCAAAAACATGCTCTTACCTGCATGATCTTTCTGTATCCTCTAATTTTCCCCCGCTCTTTCTATTGGGTTTTGCTCCAATTCCTCGCCCACGGATTTGGGAATGCTTGAAGCTGTTGAGAGCTCCGTCAATGGCGCCTTCTCGCACCTCCACAGTAGTGGTGACAGTAGTGAGGAGGAGCTTTCTGTTCTCCCTCGTCATACCAAAGTCGTTGTCACCGGAAACAATCGCACCAAATCGGTGCTCGTTGGACTTCAAGGCGTTGTTAAGAAGGCTGTTGGTTTGGGTGGATGGCATTGGCTGGTACGTCGCTTTCTTTCATTCACTTCTTTCTTTTGAGTCAGTCTACTCTTACATTCAGTCTTGGTTGAATCAATTTTGAGTAGTAATTAGGTTTTCCCCAATTCCCAATTCTGTTTTTTGGGGTTTTTTTTTTAAACAAAATTAATCAATTTTGTTGTGGTTTCAAGTTATGATTGCATGCTTAATTTGTTTATTGCATCCATTTCGATTTTTGAATTTTCTGTAGAAAAAATTTCAGCTATGAGTTGCATGTTCAATTTGACCTATGGATCTGATGATTAGGGATATGGAGGTTTCTTTCACAATGTAAAATTCATTTATTGTAATTGAATTTGGGAAATTTTATTGAATTTGTGAGTTCATAATTTCTCGAATATTTCTAGATTCTTGTTCTGTTTCCTTTGGATATTCCTCCTACCAAGTGTAAAATTTACTTCCATGTTTATCTAGATGTCGTATTCCTTGAAGTTAGACTTAGAACAGTGTGATTCTTCTTTTGAAACCTGCAGGTCACCATGATTATAAATATAATCTAGGTTCAGCATTTAATTTTGAAATTAAAAAATCCTCAGGTTCTCACAAATGGCATTGAAGTTAAGCTACAGAGAAATGCCCTCAGCGTAATTGAAGCACCAACCGGCAATGAGGATGATGATGATCTCGAATTCGAGAACTTACACTGGAATGGATCCGATATGGGTAAGTTTGGAATCACTTTTATTCTTGTTCACTGGATTGAATAAACAACATTGGATTGTTGATTCTTCAAATGGATTAGATTGGTGAATTTCGTAAGCTGGCATCAATTAAACATAGTAAAAAAAGCACAAAGAAAGCTAGTTGTCCTCACTTTTCTTTCGATTCTGATTAGGGTATTCATAATTAAAACGCTTGCTTGTTTCGGGTAATTGTTTCATTGGTCCTCTGTAGTTGTTGTGGAATGATATACTTTTTAGGAATAGTGGTTGAGTTTGGTACTTTGGATTCTTTGCTCATTCACCTTTTGGCTTTTGCTTTATTTGAAATCTTGTTGTGTCATTTATTCTTTCTCTCCTGGCCCCTCCCATGTTTTCTTTTCATAATGCTTTTGGTATTTTGATTTCCCAGCATCTGATGACACTCTAAAGTCCCATAGACCAAGACAAAGGACACACAAATCGTCGGGATCATCTCTCAAAACAATCAGCCGGTCATTCTCATATGAATCACAGTCCAAGGGATCTATTTCCACCCCCCGTGGGTCCATGGTACGTAAGAAACTGACAACGTTTTTTCTTGCGTTTCTAGAAATAAAACGATATTGTGCTCATAATCTAAATCGGGCCTTAATTAATGATGTTCCCTGTGCAGAAAGTTGACCTCGGTAAACTTGAGATGTCTGCCTTATGGAGATATTGGCGACACTTCAATCTTGTAAGTTACCATGGATATTATAGTTTGCTTAAGCTGCCTGTTTGTACCACCATGACTGATAGAATTCTATATCTTATAGGTGGATGCTTTTCCTAACCCATCAAAAGAGCAGTTAGTGGATGTTGTTCAAAGGCATTTCATGTCCCAGGTACTCAGATTTCTTGATCTATTTGTTTATTTTCCAATCAATCGATGCTTGTATATCCACTCATTGGTGGTGCCTCTCATTTTCAAAGCCTATATTGGCGCTGTAATGTACTACATCCCATAACATGTTTGTTTGTTTACAATGCTTGTTGTGCAGCAACTAGACGAGTTACAGGTGATTGTTGGGTTTGTCCACGCTGCAAAGAGACTCAAGACCGTCTGCAAATGACGAGTAAAGGCTGTAACACCAAGTTCAATATTCATCCATTTCTAACAAAAAAACACCGGTACCACCCGAAATTCCCACTTCTTCCCCACTACATTAATGTTCTCTGTAATATAAGTATCGTGGCTTGTTATCGAGGTATTATTACCCTTTTGTTAGTGTAATTATGGTAGATAAATATAGTATATAATTTATATAATGTACGTACGAACTGGCTAATAGACCTACGAAAACTGAGAGAAGTCCTTACTTCATTTTCCTAAACTTCGATCGAATGCTGACTTGGGAGAGTGGGTATCTTGAAATGAATGTGTATATTCTTTAAAATGCTTTATCTGGTCTGTCATCTGCTCAATTGTATATCGATCGATACAACATTGAATTTGTTTAAATCCCAAATGTCGAGTTTGTTGATTCTGCCATGCACACTTGTTCGGATCTTTCACAGATTGAAACTCATTGGAAGTATATAGTTTATGTATATAGTAGTATTGAGTAATTGAATGAATAGAGAAGCAGAAGTGAATAGAAGAGAAGAGAGAGAAGAGGGGGGGGGGGGGGGGGGGGCAAAACCAACTCGGGGGTCCCCT
>JBBPDJ010000017.1:4337774-4381690 GCA_037974625.1 Cucumis cinereus
CCCCCCCCCCCCCCCCCCCCCCCCCCCACTATTATTTTCCCACCAAAATTATATTATATCATCATCAATTAATGCCTCTATTCATATTCATTTATGCCTTATTAGGATAAACATTATGTAAAATTTATAATTATTAATTTAGTTTGGAGACAAATAGGATTTGATTAAACTTGTTTTATCAAATCATAAAACTTAAATTATGACTCAAAAATATAAGTAAAATTTTAGTTTGTTCTAAAATTTTATTGATTAAATCCCTAAATGTTCATATGTGAATCAATTTATTTAGGGTTTCTATTAGAACTTTCTTTGCATGCATCGGTTCTAATTGTTTTGTTAATTCAACATATGAAGGTCTACACACATGTAAGAATTGATGCATGAACGGTTTAAACACCTAGAAAAGTAATATAAACACACTTAGAGAGAATACTTAAAATATGGCAATTAAACGTATGTTTAGAGTAACTTTCTAAGTGTTTAATTTAGACTTATGAATAAATTTAGACTTTATGACATTATATTTTCATAACTCAAATGCTTAATGTTATAGGTCAGAGAACCACCAACTTGAACATAGTTTAATTGGCATAGGACACTTAACCATGAGTACAAAAGTTCAAACCCCTCCGGCATAAAAAAAGAAAAAAAATGACGTACGCCTTATTTGGTAGTTATTTGTTTTCGAAAATTAAGCATGTTTGTTCTCTCTCAATGATTTAGCTATTTCTCAAATAAACGAATTGAATTCTTAGCCAAATTTTTTATAAAAAAACTATTTTATTTAGTTTTTAAATTTTGGTCGAGTTTTAAATATTATTGATAAAAAGTAGAAAAGAAATTAATAAAAATAAAAAACTAGGAAACAGGAGCTGTTGGGTTAGATGGATTATTTTGATTGGGTATGAAAAAAATGAGTAGGATACATCTAATATATTAAATGCAACATAAATAAAATACACAACAAAGGTATGATTTGGTTATGTAATGAGTGTGGACTCAAAATTTTCCTCTTTCTTTATACTTTTTAGTACATTATGATCATGGGCCTACAAAATCATAAACGCTATCATATAAATTACAAAATTTCATTTAATTACTTATAACACTTGAGTGTCAGTTGTACTATACTCTTGTTGGCATTAAATTTTATTATCTTAATTCAACAGTAGTTGAATAGTAAAAATTAAATCATCGATTTTTGAATTATATAATTAATATCTTTATCCACGTAATAATATTTTTAATAGGTTTTCAAATGAAGTGTATTAGCAGATTAAAAAGTTGTAGATTTATTAATTACATTGGAAATTACAAGGTTAAAATAATTTTAATCTTTAATATAAATGAAATTATTAACGGCTAGAAAATTTGAGGGTGACGTCATGGAGTTTCCGTTAAAAGTCATATTGGGTGCACTGAGTTAGGTGAGTGGAAAAATATCTTTAGCCTTTTTGGTTTATTATTTAATATTTTAAAATTTAAAATTGAATTCCCGCCTAAATATGGGCGAAGTGGAAAATTCATTGTACCATTCAAAAAAGCGTGTCGGTGCTTTTGAGGATTGGTGGGCCCTTCGATTATTACCTAGGGAATTGCTTGTTCATACCTTTTCTCTTATGGGCCAAACGTTGTACCCACAGGCCCAATGGTTGTGAATTGAGGTTGGGCCCATTTAAAGATGAAGACAAAGCCCAATTACATAAAAACAGAATTCTTCTTCTTCTTTTTTTTTTTTTTTTTTTAGGGTAACGATAAATATGAGGTGTATTTCTTGTATTATTTAAAATAATAATAATAATAATAATAATAATTTGGTGAATGAAAGAGTGACAACAGCTAAGTGAGGACATTAGAGAATGTTAGATGATTGAATCAAAAAAGATTTGGATGTGTTAATGAGTTGGTCAAAATAATGTCATTACGCACTCCACAATCTTCGGATTTTATTTTCTTCAACTTTTTCCCACTTTCTACTTTTTTATTTTATCACTCCTCAGTAAATAATTATAATAATAATAATAATAATAATTTTGTTGTAAAAAATAAGATACAATGAAATACGGATATCGAAAAAATATAATATTAACAAAAAATAAAATATAATCTATAAACAAAATAAAATAAGTAATAATTTAAGAAATTAAGAAAATATAAGATTCTCAAAAGTTTTCACTATCTCCAATTTATTTGGAATTTAACTAATATGTGTATCGTACGAAACCCACAAAATCTCACTATTTATAGGCAATTTGACAAGTAAAAAGTGAGTTACATGACAATTAAGAGTTGATGTCTTCACGATATATGGCAATGTAGATAAGAAAGAAAGGGAGTGACACATGGTAAACGACACTAAATACAATCGGGCATCTATTTTAATAATTTTTTTTAAAAAAAATGAAAGATCAAAATATAGTTGAATTCCAATATTTCTATTTTTGATTTTTGAATGTGGGGGAAAAATATATGTACATATATATTTTTAATTTTCAATTATTGTACTTTTGAATAACTTTTAATGGGAAATTGAGTTGTTTCTGACATAATGAAAGCATTATTGCAAGAGAAATTGGTCTCAAAATTGTCCACTCACAAACACACAATCAATTAACACATAAAATGATATTAATGTAAATTTAGGTTTTATTGGTCATCTACCTGCTTCAATTTTGGAGATACATCAATCATGTTGCATATTTTAAATTAAACAAATAATTTCAATGTTATTAAACTGAATCAATATTAAATGAAGAGAAAATAACAATATAGGTGTTTGAACACAAGATCTCTCTAGATCATCTACTTCGATACCAAAGAGACTAAAACTTCTCTTTAAGTTCTTGAAGACTTTGAAGCTAAAGCTCCAAGAAGTTTTGGAAAACTCAAACTTCCTTTAATGTTTGACAGAAAATATTAAAGGAACATATATATACTAGAGACTACATCTACTTAATTGAAACTAATACAATTACGAAAATCATTTTGACGAATTAAATTTCTCTTAAAATCTCGTCAAATGATATAGCTTCAAAGTTTTGAATAAATTATGGTTAATACCCTAATAATAAGTATGGAGGAAAATCAATTTACCCTCAACAATTGTCCAATTGTATACCACATATTTTCAATGTCGTTAAAGTGCACCAGACATATCATTGTTGCAATTTTGAGGTTAAACTTAAAGAGGGTTGTAGTTTATGATAAGTTTTTGTTCGATGAATAGTTAAAAAAGTGTCGTCGTGTACTTTTAATGAATTGTGAAACATATTTATGAACAAAATGTTTTTTTAGTACAATAATTGAGAGATTTGAAATCGAACTTCTTAATTTTAAGATGAAAGATCAAGTTATTACCGATTGATGAAAAAAAAATTAGAAAAAGACTTTAGAGCCAAAAGTTCCCCAAAATGTTTACTTAAAAAAAAAAAAAAAACTTCATTAGAATGTGTGCGGGTTTGGGTAGTAGTTTAATTGAAATGAGTGCACTTATGTAAACTAGTCTTGAAACAAATGCAATGTACGTAAAATCTTGTATTTCTATTTTTTTTTAATAGTACTTTTTTGGCATATAATAGATAAATATCATACAATTTTGTTTTAGTCACCATCAACTTTTAAAAGTTACATAATTCTTGATCGTTTCAAGTTAGGTAGAATGAGGTACACAGTCACACTCAATAGATATGTTTACTCAAATTCTGTGGTTTGTTACTCAAGCCTCAACAGTCAACAGGTAATAAACTTACAATTAATAATGCAATCAACTCTTAATTCAATAATTGAGGTACTGGTAAAAACTGATTTATGAATGAGTGAGTTTAAAGTCCTTCTAATTAAGTCTAGCAGACAAGAATGAATTTAAATGACTCTCAATCCATCTTTCCCCCACACTGGCTCACACACAAACTATCAAGTACATATCCAAAAAACTCTAAGTGGTAATATTTCAATTGAGGTGCCTGGAATCAAATTCTAATTAAGGGCGTCTTAAACCTGCATTTATTTTACCTAGGGGAGTTATATTTCACACTCAACTGCAAGGACTCGTACCACTCTTTTCTGGTGGCATCCTAACTGGTCACAGAGGAGGTAGCTCTCTTCGCCCCTAGTCATGTATATCATTACAAGTTTATTTTGTTTCTTTTCATGATATTCTTTAAAGCACAACAACTGATCAGTCAATTATTAACGACAGATAAAGAATTTTACTCCCTCAGTATTACAATACAACTTATTATGCAAACAACTATCTAACAAATGAGACAAATCGAAGTGACAACGAAAATATTAACTAAGTAAAACGATTCAAAGCATACCAGAATAACTTAAGCAAGAAGTTGTTTTAGGTCTAATTCGACAAAATTGAAAATTTAGAGTAAAGTAACAAGTTAAAAAGAGAGTTTTTTTTTTTCTCAAATAATAATAATAATAAAATAAAATAAAATAAAATAAAAAGAGAGAGAGAGAAGAGGCAAAAGTAACTTTAGATGTGGGGGTAAGTAGAATTGGTCATTTCTTTATTTCAATCGTCTAGGTGTTCCACAACTCACAACACAACGATAAGATAAAAACATAATTTTGTCGATTTTAGTCTAATAATAGGCTTAAATCCTAATTTTTTAGTTTTTTTTTTTTATATATTTTTTGTTTCATTTGGCTCCATAAATTTTTGAAATATTTATTTAACTTTCAATTTTGTTCCATTTTAACCATTAGGATTCTAAAATTCAATTTCTACCTCTAATTTTTCAAATAATAATTTGTTTTTGACAAATTAATAGCATAACGTTTTGATTAGGTGTATCATAGAGCATAGTTCAAACTACCTAGGTGAGAGACAATAATTTATCAAACAAAAATAAAAAAATAAAAAATTATTTTAATTGATAAAAATGTTGAAAATATTTACTAAATATAACTAAATTTTATAGTTTTGTAAATAGTTTTTTTTTTTTTAATAGAAAGAGTTAATAGAGCCTAAAATAAACACTTAAGATTAACATAGAAATAATATTAGACTGAAAATACACGTTAAATCCTAAAATCAATAAATTTAATTTCTTAAAAAAAAAACCCCAAGAAATTAAAAACTTTATAAACAAAAATGGAAATAAAACCTAGAATTTAGCTTCTAGAGTTCAAATCATCCAAAATAAAATATTGGCTCTAATTTTATGTGACTTTTATAATTGAGAACAAAACGTCATCCATCATCAAATTAAGGAACTAACAATTTTTATTTTTATTATTTTTTAACTTGAGGAACCAATGAAATCATGGTTTTTGGTTAATCGACAAAATAAATAAATAAATAAATAAATATTTTATTAAAGATTCATATCCCTTGGTCCAATGGGCACTTATTTTTGTTTAAAATAATTTTAGAATTACTTTGCAAGATATTTTGTATGTTTTTACTTTGCTTCTATTTTACTATTTAAATAAATGTTTATTTGAAACTCAAAATTATTCAATGTGTAATTTTGAAAGCAAATTAGTTAAATATTTTTTGTAGGAAAAAGATTAATTTAAATTGTTTTTATATGTTTTTAGATTTCCTTTCCACGTATATCTAATTGATTTTATATATATAAAAAAATTAAACATAACTAACTTCAAATCAAGATTTGAAAATTGTGAAAATACTTTTTGACAATTTTGTTTTTATTTGTTTTGAGTTTAGCTAAAAATTAAGAAAGATTAAAACCGTTGTAAAGAGCGTTGCTCAATTGACATACATTTAAAAAAAATTAAAAAATAAATTGATGTAAAAATTTTGAGAACACAAATACCAATGGTTGAAAATGTAAAAACCAAATTATTAAAAATGAAACATTATTTATTAAAAATATTTCAAATGGTCAAAAACATTTTTTTTTATATATATATATATATATTACCCTTTAAAATTTTAACTAAGGTTAACTTTTCAGTATGTTTAGTCATGTTTATTTCAACTAACAGTGTTATCAACTTTAAGTTTATTATAAAAAAAAATGTTAAGAATCATGTCACTTAATGTATATGAAAATAAGAGATATATTTAAAATAATTTAAAGTAGAAAGTAAACTCTTGAATAAATGCTATTTGGAAGTGAAACATTTTATAAAAGTAATTTTTAAAAGTCACTTTTAATTATCAAACAAAATGTAATAAAAGTGGTGGAAAGTGTTTTTCAAGATTATTTCAAAGTTGTAAAAATTATCTAAATTACTTTTTATTATTATTATTATTAAAAAATAAAAGAGTGTACAATAAATTAAATTTGTAGAATAGTAGAACATTACAAATCATCCCACCATAAGGATTAAAAATAGTTTTTTGAAAATATAAAATTGGTTATTGAAATAAAAATTTCAAATAATCTCTTCAACTTTATATCATAAAATATAATCAGTGTGCTACGTCAGCAAAGTGGACACGTCAGAAGAACAAAGCATGGGATTTGTCACCAAAATAAATAAATAAATAAATAATCTACTTGGCTTTCACGTTCTTTAGTGGGCTTACGTTGATTCCTTCTAATTACCAAAACAAAAAAAAAAAAAAAACAAAAAAAAGGAAAATATATAAATATATAAAATGTATATTTATAATGGAAAGTTATTTCAAATGGGAATACCGAGACAAAATAATTACAAAATATAATAAAATGTTAGAAAATTTCTACCAATATTTATCAATGTATATCTTATTAATAGATTTTAAGATTTTGCTATATTGTGTAATTATTTTACTATATTTGAAAATAACTATTTATTGATTATTATAATAATTTTTATAAAATTTATCTTAATTCTTTTTTTAGAAACAACATTCTTATTGATATCACAAAATTAAAACTACAAATATTAAGTATATTTTAATTTTTCTTTTTTTTTCAAGATGAAAAATCTGATCCTCTAATACTTTTAAGCGCACGTGTTAGAATGATTTTTAAAATGGTTAAAATCGTATTTGTCATGTTTTAAATTACTCCAAAATACTTTAATTGCTTAATATCAATTTGTTGTCTAATTTCACATTTTTAAATAAATTATTAAAAATATTTTTCAAATTATTTTTAAAATAACAAAAATAATTTTAACAATTCTAAAATCATTCTCAAACATGTTCTAGATAGTAAATAAAATATACTCCAAACGAGTTGAGATATATGTATAAATTGATAGGGAAATTATTAATGATTGAGAAAGAGGTATAAATTTAATATTCTTTTTTAATCAAGGTTGACAATTATGGGGGTGGCGAAATTTGTAGCTTAAATTCTTTTTTATATTGGATTCCCACTCACCGCATTATTTACACAAACGCCCTTCCATTATTCCTTATTCGCCTACCGAACCCCCACACGCCGGCTAATTTTAACGGACTCTGACGGAGTCACCACTCATCTTCAATATCTGCCTTGACGGAACCGTAACGTGCACTTATTAATAATAAACAAGTGGAGTTATGAAAAAATTTCGTTTCAAGAAGGATCACGAATTCATGCCTAACTTCCCAATTTTTTGTGAGCAATTGTTGGGGAAAAAAAATTTTGTTAGGTAAATAATTGTTTTAATTAAAATTAAAATATATAAAAGTATTTGCTTTAATATTGAATTTATTGTAATTCATCCGTTTAAGTTTTTGAGTTGGTTAATAGTTTAACACAAATAATAAAATCAGGATAAGTGGATCTTTCTCTCGAAATTTTACTATAAAAAGTGAATCAATCATTCTCATCCCGTCTAAATTTTGTTCAAATATCAAAACGAGAACATTATTATCATGTTTTATTTATTTATTATTATTTTGGAACAATCATGGACACAAACATTAGGAAGAGAGAACAAACATGCGTGAGATTTATTATTATTTTTTTTAATAATCTCTTATATGTGGCTAGTTATCATCCAAATGTTTTTGTTCCATTTTTATTATAATAAAAATTAATTCAACAATAAATTTAGCGTGTTAATCTTTATTATAGTACATGTCTTCAAAGTGATTTTCGAATTGTCATAATTACTTTTTTTTTTCATGTTTTAAATCACTCTAAACCACTATTTTTAATCTCTCAAAACTGATCCAACGTTGGATTTTATACATTTAAGCAGATTTTTTTATATCATAAAAATTGGTAAAATTGAAAGATATTAGCTATGTTGTTAGAGTTGTACTGTCGTCATCATCTAGTTCCATCATCATCAACCTACTATTATATATCTATAAATTTATATATCTATATATATAAATATAATTAAAGGATTAGAAGATGGCAATTAATTGTTATCCAGACCTAAAACATGGTTCGTCACTAATATGATCTAAAATTAATGAATAAATAAATTGCTAGGAGGGACCAAGAAAATGGCAATTTAATAAGCTAAAGCAACAATATAATCTATTTAATTATATACAAGTCATTCAATTTATAGAGTCACATTTTCTAGAGTTAAGACATTAATAATTTAATATATACAAGACATGTAATGTACCAAATTTGCCCTTAAATTTATATTCTAATTCCTAAAAAATGGTTAGAGTTGAAAAATAAGACGATCATCTAAAGAACATAATGGCAAACTCATCCAGATAAGAGAAACGTGGCAGTGACCATGAGAATAATAAAATATAATTGACACATCATAAAATACAAATATATAAAGTATGAATATTTAAAATTAATAAATAATTATAATAGTTAGCAATTTTAAGAACAATGATACTCAGGAGTAGAGGGCTGTTGGAGAGTGCCTAGAGATTGGAGATGTGTGAGTTATGAAAGGGAAGGGAATCCATGCCGAAATCACGTGACAGTAATGGGACAAGTAGATATTCCACTACAACACAGTCCACACATAGGCAGGCATAAATGAATAAACAATGAAATTCCGACAGGGACATTAGTAAAAGTTAAATATTATGTTGTCCCAAAAATCCCCAAATTGTTGGGATTCTATTTAACTACTTCATAAGATTTACTACTTGAATTCTGATTCCCTCTATTTGGCATCTTCTTTTCTAGGGACAACTTCAAATTAAATGCATACCAAATTATATGTTCTTCTATATACTTTTCTTTGAATTTGGGAATTACAATTTTTGGAATGTGAATCTCAATTTCTTCTGCCCCTTGTTTTAGGAATCTCATAGATCCGATCTCTTGGTAGCGTCGAAATCTCTACAACTACAAATAATAATAATAATAATTACATACATATATATAACAGGGGCATAATGTGTATTATATGACCAATAACTATAAATTAAATATAATATCATGCACGCTATAAAAGTCACTAATAGATGTTTATCTCTATCTATAAATTTTTCAAAAGTTTAGGAAGGAAATGAGGGTGTTGTATTTGTGGATGATTAGGTGCATCTTATCTACATGCTCTCTATCTTTTCACCACACAAAAACAAAATTAAAAGTTATTTTCTTTAATGATTAGATATCTAGGGTGTATTCGGAACGTACTCAAATTTTTTTCTTAATTAAAAGGGGGGTCTAAAAGCATGAAGGAAAAACAAAAGAAGGTGGTGAATCGTGAGGAACAAGTAATAACAAAACCCTAAATTTAAAACATTGTGAGGATGCATTGTCGTATGTACATTGCCAGCCCACCCCCCCATCGCACACCACGCACTATGTTCCAATGCCTTTGGACCACTCTTTTTATTATTATTTTTTATTATTTTCATTTTCATTTTCTTTTATCATTTTAAAAGGGATTGGGTTTTTTTCTTTTGGTTTAACCTCTATGAAAATGAGTTTTTAAACTTATGTTGGCACGTAAATCTTTTCAGTTGACTCTCTTCTTGTCAGGGTTCTTCCTTTGATTCGATGACTTTGTTCGAAAACTCTTGTAGAACTAGTGTGGTACCGCAAGTCAAGTGCACTATGATGCGGTCAAAGTTAGTACTTGAAGTGTTTAGTTTAACTAAGCACAAATTATAATAACACTTGCTTCTTGAGGTGGTGGAATGAGACTATTTATAAAGTCCATGATTTATCATTTGAGTAGGACATGTGAATGTTGATGGTGTCAACATAGGTGTAGTTGTCGACGTTGTAGGTATTTTGTTTGATAAGCTCAGCTCGATTGTGTTTTTTTTTTTTTGTAAAATGAAACGAGCTTTTATCCGCTAAACAAACCCAAGAACGTTCTTTCAATTTTGAGATGCCAACTCCCAAATATTTATTGGGCATTGGCTGTTGGCTTATATAACCTCCAACAATCTCAATAATAACTATAAACATTATTGTTAAAGGGAAAATATACACTTATTCTAATACATTTAGTTTCCACTAAATATATACTAACTCACATGATGTTGAATTCTAGAAAAATGGTTGCAATTAAGTATTTGTGTTCTTTGAAGTATTTTGAATAATATTATTCAATTTATTCATCATCGTGAATATTTTGCGTCAAAATAAGCAAAATTCAACTGATATAGTCAAAAGTTTTGACATTACCGACTGTAAAGTCAAAAGTTGGATTAAAAACTAAAAAGTCGAATAAAAGATGAACCAAAATAATAATTTGGCCACGACATTGCTCTGAACTAGTTAAGTTATTACAACGTCTAACTACATGGTCAATGACTCATCAAAAGTGACCACTTCTGAGTTAATAAGAGAAATATAGTCAGCAACTTAACATCTCCTCTCATGCCACCCATATTTTATTATACTAAATTCTCAAACCACAAAATAAACAAAAATATAAGAAACTATATATATATATATATAATATATATATATATATTTGGACATTTGACAAATAATTTGATTACAATTAAAGTTGTTCACTTTAATATTATTATCTTTTTTTCGTTACCATTAACATCTAGAGCCAATGAGCAACGATAGATGAAATAGCAACAACTATGACAAATTAATACTTTTATAGCAGCAACAAGATAAAAATTGAAAAATCATTAAATAAACATATATGAAAAAATTAGTAGATCTCACGCTATTTTCAAACGCAATATCGATTAAGTAAACCTAATCTTGAAAGATTAAATTGGCATTTCCAATTAAAAAAAAAAAGAGTTAAAACGAATTTTAGATTCTCTTAAAATTGATTCGATGCTGACGTAAGATGTGGATAAAAAAGAAACAAATAACACGGCGGGACCCACGCGTAGTTACTGGTAACCTTTCACTTCCTCTTCCTTTGGATTATTACACCTATTTAAACCCTTTCTCCACTCTTTCCTTTCCTCACTCCACCTCCATTTCCCCTAATTTCTCCATATCAATGGCGCTCCGCCGATCAGTTTCCAATGCCTTTCTCCCTTCTACTTCCCCTTTCTATTCCATCTTTCGCCGCCACTACCTCTCTCCTCCGGCCGATTCCGCTGGCAAGTCTGTTTTCCGACGCTTCCTCCAGAGGAGAGCGATCTATGATTCCCCCTCCGCCTCTCGGATTCCCCAGCTTTTCTCCATGCCTGTTGGGGATAAGCTTCGAGAGAAGCTCGGAGGTAGCAACATTACTGGAGATCGAATTCGTCTTGACGGCCTTATTCACCCGGCGTCTGAAATATCTGTTTCTGGATGTGGAATTTCAATCGATGATGCGAGGAAGATCATAAGGGTATCGCAGGTTGAGAAGCTTAAGACGAAATTGAGAAATGTTGGGAAGAGTTCGATCTCTTACTCGGAGTTTACTCGGATCTGTGTTGAAGATTGTGGGAATAATGAGGAACAGGGTGCGGAATTTGCTAAGTTGTTGGATGAATCTGGGAGCGTTATCGTTATTGGGAATATTGTGTTTCTTCGTCCGGATCAGGTATAATTTTTAAAAAAATTGAGTTAAGAAATCGGGGGAATTCAATTCAATTCAATCCAATCCAATCCAATCCAATTCATTGTTTATGGAAATGGAAATTCTGATTAAAGCGGACGAGGAAGATGAAGATGAAGATGAACAGTAGTATTATTGGACGAATATGCAGAGTAAAATTCATAAGTAATTCCGGAAAACTATTTGAACAAATTTTAACTTTGGGACAAAATGGTGATCTATTAAGCCAATACTTAATTTCAAAATTGTTTTATTTAAATTAAATTTATTATATATATATATATATATATATATATATAAATTATACATTTTACATTCTTTAAATTTGGATAATTTTTTTAAAGAGTGGTACACTTGAAAAGAAAATTATTATTATTATTATTTTCTTAAAGTAAATATGGACCATTTTTTTTAGTCCAGCCAATTGGGTTGAGAACCTCAACCTACGACTAGTTGACTATCGCGTTTATAACAAATAAATTTTATAATTTTGCTAAATTTGTAAATGTTATTGGCAATTTTTTATTAAAAAAATATGAACTTCTTTTTAGTTTTTATAAGGTTGGAGACCTTTTTAAATATACCAAAATAAACTAAAATATTTATAAAATATACACAATTTCAGATCTATTTATCGATAGAATTTAAAATTTTGGTATATTTTGTGAAAAAATTCAACAGTTTTATTATTTACGATAATTTCTCAAGTTTTGGTACAATCCAATTTTTTTTCTAGAGTCATTATTACAAATTTTATAAAATAACTTTTAAAGCCTTTTATTTGTTTATTATGTTAAAATTTTTAATTCGAGTAAATTTATTACAATTCTGATAAATATTTCTAAGTAAACTAATTTATTAAATAAGAAATTATTTTTTGAAAACAGTAAAACTTTGAAGGCTGAAAATACAATAGGACATCAAACGAAACTAAACTTTTGTTTGATTAGTGAAACGATAATAATAAATAATAATAATTTCTATATTTTTAACATATTATAAGATCGTAATTGAGAAGGAATAATCCTCAAAAGAAATTAAGATCGAATAATCCTTATTAAATGGTCTTTAATCAATATAAGTTTGAATATATGTTAGAAAAAAAAAAGATAATATTTAACTAAAAATAATAATAGATAATAAAAAAAAAGTAGACAAATAGACAAACCGTTAAGAAAATGAAAGAAAGAAAGAAAGAAAAAAGACTACACGTAGTCGTCGGGGAGTTACAATTCACGCTCTAAGTAAGATTGTTAAAACATATATACGCGTTTACCAAAAAGTTAAAAGTTCAAATTTTTCAAATCAGATATGGAACAAGAGACGAGTGATTTTATTTATTTATTTATTTAATTTTGGTCCATTTGAAATGAAGGGAGAGTAAGAAGTTTGAAACATTGACAGGTGGCAAAGTCAATGGAGAGAATGATAAGTGGATCAATAGCAACACCAAACGACCCAAGACTGAAACAACTAGAAGAAATGGAGAAACAAAAAGCAATAATTGACAAAAAGGCCAAGGCCCAAGTACAAGCGGAGCTAATTTGCGGATTGGGCCTTATATTGGGCCAAACATTGGGCTTCATGAGGCTAACATTTTGGGAGCTAAGTTGGGACGTAATGGAGCCCATTTGCTTCTTCGTAACATCCCTTCACTTTGCACTTGGCTATGTCTTCTTCCTCACAACTTCCACAGAACCCACATTTGAAGGATTCTTCCGACGTCGTTTCAAAGCCAAGCAAAAGAAACTCATGGCCTCTCATAACTTTGATATCAATAATTACAATGAACTTACAAGAATTTGCTATCCATACCATACACTTTCTTCTCCTCATAATTTATCATAGTATTTATATTATTTTAATAACTCCAACATTTTCACTTCTGTTGTGAAAAATTGGGAGTTTAGGATTTAGTTTTTACTTTCTTCCTTTTTTCTTGGGGTGTTGTAATTTATGATATGAACTGTTTATGAAGAGGAGGGGGGGGGGGGGGGTGAAAAAGAGAATGTAAATTTTTGTACTTTTTTTTTTTAGATGGAAAGTGAAATTTATTTTTAAGTAATATTATTTTCTCATTATTAATAGTTCTTTCTGCATACAAATTGTTAAAATGATGTAAGATGTCATCACACACATTTATTTATATCTAAACCATATATAAAAGGGGTAAAATGGAAAGAATCTTGACATTAGAAGATTTGTGTTTGGCAAGTGAGTATGTATATAGATACTTGCAAAGGACCTTCCAAAGTGTGTTGGTGGTGATAGTATAACCCTGTCACCTCACGCGCGCCGTCGTCTATCGGTCGGTTGGTCGGTCGGACGTGTTTGGGTAACCGTGCTTTCTTAAAAAAAGAATTAATTTTTACTACCTATCATTTTAATATTTTTTTACTGTTTTATTAGTTCTTAAACGTTTTCCTTCTTCTTCTTAAAACTTATGTGAAAAATTCCTAATATCCCTAGTGGGTTCTCCTCTGTGAGCTCCTCTTAGAAGGCTAGGCTCTCCCTAGTGGGTTCTCCTCCTATTAGTTGGCTCTACCTAGTGAGTTTTCTTTCTGTGAGCTTCTCTTAGAAAGTTGGACTCTCCTTTGTGGGTTCTTCTCTTGTGAGGTCCTTTTAAGAGGCTAGACTCTCTCTTGTGGGTCCTTTTTCTTATGGTTCCTCTTAGGAGGCTAGGCTTTCCCTTGTGGATCCTTCTCCTATGGCTCCTCTAAGGAGGATCTCTCTTAGGTTTCGTTAAGCTCATCTTGAGCTCCCTCCTAGCTCTTATGAACTTACTTCTCTTGAGCGGGTGCTCATAAGCTCTCTTTTAGGCTTCTTTGAACTTCTCTTGAGCATACCTCATGGGTCCCACCAAGCTGTCTAAGCTCTCTCCCATGAGCGTTCTTAAGCTCTCTCCTAGGTTCCTCTTAGCTCCTCTTAAGCCTACCTCATGAGTCCTGTAGAGCTGTCTAAGCTCTCCCCCATAGGTGCACCTCTTGAGCTCACCTTATGAGTCCACCGAGCTCTTACTAAGCTTGTGGCTCACTTCATGGGTCCAGTCCACCAAGCTCTCGTTGGGCTCGCTTAGGCTTACTTCATGGGTCCACTGAGTTCTCACTAGGCTTGCTTAAGCTCACCTCATAGGTCCACCGAGCTACCATTAATCCCGCTTAGAGCTCGCTTAGACTCTCTCATAGATTCTTTTGAGTAGGCTAAAATTCACCTACAACAACTTATATTGTTTTTGCATGTCAATTATAGCTTTGGATATAGAGAAAGTATACAACTTAAAATGGTATGATATTCAAATATAGAAAGTGAAACATTATTTAAACCTATTTTATTTCATATTGAAACCCAGTGAAATAATAAAATAAAATAAAATAAAATAAAGCAATACTTCGAATTATATTCCTGCTATATCCCTCTCTCATTGCAGGAAAAAATGAACCAAGTTTTTAACTTTTTTAAAAACAAAGAATATAAAAAGTGAAACATGAACAACATTTGATTTTCAACCAAAATATATATATATATATATATATAAAAGGAAAGAAAAATAGGAAACGTTTGGTATGAACTGATTTGGATTGGACCATAACCATTACAATTAGGTATAAATAGTACAATATAACAACTAATTACTACAACAAAAACAAAAATAACAAACCTATTATAAATATAGGTGTTAACTAGATTCCCGTCCTTAGTATCTATTGTCAAGTGTCAAACTATGACTATCCTATTTATTGTCCACATGTCTCAAGATAACACATCCTTAGTATCCATGTAATCCACCACCTACTTATCATTTTACCTATAAATAGATGTATTTGATGGACGTTGTAGTACACACAACATTGGTTCAAGTTTCAAAAACTTTTGAGATAGTGAAAGATTTTCATTTCAGCAATTTTGTGTTTTATATATATATATATTGTTATTGTTATATTATATTTTTTTCATATTCATACTTGGATGGTGTGTTGTTGTGCTCTCAATTAATTTTACAAGAGAACGAAATATTTTAAATGTTTTGAATGTTAATTTTTTTTTTTTATAAAATTAGAGAAGGCGACAAAAGTACCAGAATTTAAGAAAATTAGATAAGGCGACAAAAGTACGGACGTCCAAAGTTAAAGTCAAAGGCCGTGGTCTACTCAGGAGGCTGTCTCTGCTCCCATTGAACCTTCCTTCCCATATCCTTTTTTTTTTTCTTTTTTCTTTTTTCTTTTTACCTATGTAAGCAAAAGATTATTTTTATACCAATTAAATTATAGGAAAATTATAAAAAAAAATGACAAAATATTTACGCTTTATAGAAAAATGAGTTTTTTCTATTAAAGATAAATATTTTTTTTTAAATATTTGAAAACATTTCTAAATTATATTCATGTTATCAACTATTATATTTATTTTTTCCAAATTGCAAAAAATAATAATCCATAAATTAGGCTAATAGTTTCGATTATGCCATCAAACTTTTAGTAAAAATTCGAGTTCACAAACTTATATAAGTGTTAAAATTGAAAATTGAAAATTCAATTAAGAGTGATTTTTACAATTTTGTTTTATTTATTTTAGTAGTTTGTTAAGTATTTTATTCATTGGTGTACCTTACCCTTACTAAAATAAATGCAAGGATTTATGTATAAAGTACAGATCTTATACTAAATTGTTGGTAATAGAATTCTTAGTCAGCTTGATTTACATTTACATTTTAAATAAATTTCAAAATTTTAAATCAATTTCAAAATTTTAAATCAAAACCAAAACATGTCTTCAAATATAGAATTTTTTGTTTTTTTAAAAAATAAAGATAAATATGAACTTAAATGCACTAAAATTGATGTATGAGATTTTGTTTATAGAGCTCCACGAGTCTATATAATATAGACATTGGTTAAGATATTGACAATCTTCCCTAATAGGTCGCATATTTAAAATTTTATCTTATATAATTTATCGAGTATCTATTTAATTATTATTTTCTTTATTTTTTTTGTGACACAAGATTAATACACTTTCACGAAAATTAAACAACGTAGCTAAACTCAAATTCAAAATAGCAATAAATTAAAAGATCAACTTGGTCGAGTTCATCAACTACCAAAATCGAAATGATTACGATACAATATGAAATTGCCCATATATTCCAACAAATCTAAAAATATTCTCTAATCTAACACGCCATGTGAGGAGAAGCTTTTGTTTTGATTTCAATAAAATTCAAACAATAAATTAACCAATAGATTTTTTTTTTAATTTTTTTTTATTTTTCTTATGCACGATGTTGTTAGTTAATATCACGATATTACAAAATATATAAAAAGGATTTTTTTTTTAAAAAAAAAAACTATTTAGTAAAGTATTTATAAATATTGAACATGTTTATTAGAATTAATATGGACATAATTAATAATTTAATGGGTTGGTGTTAAGGAAAATATTGGGGAAGGCCAAATAAAACGTAGGCTCCAAGCATGCAGCGTTGTTTACTTTTCCCAGAAAATCACTTTCCGGGAAAGTGATTTTTCAACTCATGAAAGAACTTTCTCAACCGAACAGCAAATTCTTTATTCAAATTAAAATAATTAAATAATTAAATAATTAATATAGTAATTTAATTTTTGGGTAACCTTAAACCTTATTGTGTTTATAATATTGTTTTATTTTTAAGCTTTTCATTTGATTTTTGACCACTTACACAAGCATGGTGAGTTTTTTTTTTTTTTAAATTAGAAATGATAAATCTTTATTTATTTAAAAAAAAACAATTAAGAAAATAGTGAACATTTTTTAGAGGCCTAAAATATATCACAAAACCTATAATTTAAATTCATATTAAGAAAACACAACAATGGAACGTCTGGCTACAGCTATAAGATTAAATTGAGAAAAAAATAGGGTTTTTTTTTTCCAATAAATTTCTTTCCTATTATTTTTCAAGGCTAAATAGTCTAAAATTTGAAACTATTGAAATTAAAATTCAATTAAATAGTAATGAGAAGGAAAATTAATGGAATATACGTGTTAATTAATCTTTTTTTGGTCCTTATTTAGTTTTCATTTTGATTTATAAATGTGAGAATATTACAAATTTAGTTCTTAAATTTTAACTTAGTTAAATTTTAAAATGTTACAAATTTATTATTGGAATTTGTGTTCTAGATTCATATGTTTCGGTGCTTTCATATTTTAACCTCAATTTTATATTAAATACCAGCATTCAATCATTGACATCAGTAATGTTTATGAATTAGTTTTAAATTAAATATTAGTAGCGATGAAAATAGTAAAATTTAATTCAGTACAATTCTTTTAAATTAATTAAATCATATATTAAAACTAAAAAAGAATATTCAATAAAAATTGAAGATTAAAGTGTAAAATCTTAAAATGTATAGACCAAATTGAACAAGATGTTATTTTATTATTTTGAAATCTAAAGCTTAAAGTGAAATCAAACTGAAAATGTAAGAACTAAATTTGTAATGTTTACACAATTTCATAATCAAATAGAAATTAAAAATAAAATTAGAGACAAACAAATTGATTTTTACAAAAAGAAAACAAATATAATTTTTTTTTCTTTAAAAAAAAGAAAAATCTCTCAGCTTTGCATTGTTGACTTTGACTAAATCAGCCAATTATTCCTCATACAAAAAACAAATTCGAAAAAAATATTACTTTTTTAACAAATAAATAAAAATAAAATAAAATAAAATAATTGAGAAGCAGAAAAAAGCGTGTTGAAGCATCAAACTCCGGTCTGAAGGTACAGCTACGGATCTCCTCTTTCACTCTCCATCTTCACTCTCATTTTAAATCCCCATTTCCCATTCCAATTTTCCTCAATTTCTCCTTCCCCAGACCGCCATGCCCACCGCCCTCCTCCTCCTCCTCCTCCTCCTCTCCGCCGCCGCTAATGCCGCAACTTTCAAAGAAGCCCCCCAATTTTACAATTCCCCAGACTGCCCTTCCATCGCCGACGACCTCGAGGACCCAGATGAGAACGACCAACATCTCTGCTTCAATCGCGCCGTCCACGTGGCGATGACGTTGGACACCGCCTACATACGTGGCTCCATGGCCGCCGTACTTTCCGTTCTCCAACACTCGTCCTGTCCTCAAAACGTAATTTTCCACTTCGTCTATTCCGCATCCGCCAACGCGTCCTCTTTACGCGCCACCCTCTCTCACTCATTCCCTTACCTGAAATTCCAACTCTACCCTTTCGATGACGAAGCCGTCTCACGATTGATCTCCACCTCAATCCGATCCGCCTTGGACTGTCCTTTGAACTACGCACGTAGCTACTTACCCAACCTCCTTCCCACGTGCGTCGCCCGAGTTGTCTACCTTGACTCGGACCTGATCCTCGTCGACGACATTGCCAAACTCGCCGCTCACCCACTCGGTCGCGACTCAGTCCTCGCCGCGCCAGAGTATTGCAACGCTAATTTCACTGCCTATTTTACGCCGTCGTTTTGGTCTAACCCGTCTCTGTCTTTAACGTTCGCGAACCGAAAGGCGTGTTATTTCAACACGGGGGTTATGGTGATCGATCTGGACCGGTGGCGAGCCGGGGACTACACAACCAAGATTGAGGAATGGATGGAATTGCAAAAGAGGATGAGAATATACGAATTGGGATCGTTGCCGCCGTTTTTATTGGTGTTCGGTGGGAAAATTGCTCCGGTGGAGCATCGGTGGAATCAGCACGGGCTCGGCGGCGATAATATCAGAGGACTGTGCAGAGATCTGCATCCCGGTCCTGTCAGTTTGTTGCATTGGAGTGGGAAAGGTAAACCGTGGGCTCGGTTGGACTCGAACCGGCCCTGCCCATTGGACGCACTTTGGGTTCCATATGATTTGTTAGAGACCCCATTTTCGATTGATTCATGAACCTCCAGAAATTGATTGATTATTGGTGGAATCTTTACAAGTTTATATTGAATTTGATTTTTTTTTCTTTCTTGTAACAAAAGTTAAATAATAAGATTTTTGTATATATATAGAGAGATTGATTCAATTTTTTTTTGTATGAAATTTGAATATGAATAAACATCCTGTTTTCTTTCTGCTCAATATCCCAATTTTGCATATTCCTCCATTTGTGTTTCATTGAGTAATGTTGAATATGAAGTTGTAATCATTCGTTACGTCTAGCTAGAATTAGGATTTCACTCAAACGATAAAGCAAATAACTTTTTAGTTTTGTTTATTTTAAATCGTTGATATTATTAGATAATTGCTAATTAGTTATGTAAACCAATATTACCTCAATTAGTTTGTCTATGTAATTGCTTTTTGAGGATTTGTCTATATAATCTTAATAACTCGTAATTCTTCATATATAATATAATGTATAAATTTACGTCATTAAAATGGAAACAACCTCATTATTAAGTATTACAAATTACAAAGTTTTTAAACATTGTAATTCACAGTTATATGGTTGAATCAATTAGTATTTATAAAATTTTAATAACTAAATTATAGTTCAAAGTATACAACGTGAGCTTAACTCAACATAAATTGAAATGATTTTTCTCATTAAAGTTTGAGATTCTATTCTCCGTGCTAAAAATAATAATAAAATAAAGTAAACATAATTTAGTTATAATTAATTAGTTTATTTTTCAAGAGCTAGATATTATTTATTTATTTCACCATTTAATTTACAAAAATAAAAATAGATGTAGGGGTAATTGTTTGTCTTCTCCATTAAATTTTGAAAACTCAACTAAACTTTTTATAAATGCTTATCTGCCATTTTGTATTAAATATTTTATAAACTCAATTATTATAATAACATAACATATGAGAGTAGAAAGAACGAGCTATCATTTATTAAAATCGTGTAAGAGATTAAAAAAAAAATTAAAAAAATATTATTTTTATTTTGAAATACAAATTTGTAATTAGACTAAATTAAATGGTTGCACTTGAAAGGAGGACATAATTGATGTGGATTTTCAATAATATTTTTAAGTTTGAATAAATATATTTGATATCATATCTTCGATAATTATTATTGAGAAAGTTCTACAAAATTTATAATTGTCACTCGATATTAATAAAGGTGTAGACTTGTAATGCATAGGTAGTGAAAACAAATAGTTATCAGTCTTGAAAGTTTAGTTTTCGTTTTTTATTTTTAGGTTTCGAAATGTTTACAGTTGTCTTTTGAGTTTTGAGTTTGATTTCAATTTAATACTAATGTTGTAAAATGTTACAATTTTATCGAAAATATTTGAGTTCTTTTTTTCGATATTAAAACTTAGAAACGAAAATACTTATATTTGTCCATTACAGTTTGCCACAAAATAAACTATTTTTTCATGTAAATATTTTTTAGTTTAACCTAAAAATATATTTACCAGTCACAGATTCATAAGTTTTGTTGATGAGAATGAGATGCAGTCAAGGTTAAAAGGGAGTTGGAGAATGCATTTAGCCATTAAACTTAACTACAATTATTATTATTACACCGGAAAAAGGAGAGTTCGAATTTCTTGGATCCATGCTAAATTCATCGGTACATGGGGTGTCGGTTGGAGATACAATAGAAAGTCTTGCAAATAATTAATAATTAAATGGGAAAATGAAGAAAAAAGGGAAAAGTCAAAATAGAATATTACCTCGTGGAGTGCATGAGCATGCACCATCACACTCACTTCTCCACCTCTTTAATTATATATGAAACCAATAATTTATTATTTTAATTATTTTTCCTTAATGAAAACCTAATTTGAAAATGTTATTTAAACTAATTATTCAAACCCACAAATTTCATGATTTTACTATTTCTTTTACTTCCTAATTTTACCATTCCAAAAATACATCATTTTACTCCTTCACTTTTGACGATCATTTTTTCTTCATTTTCAAATATTAGATTTTTATTACTCAATTTTGTGTTTTTGAATTTATTCGAAAGTTTTTTTAGATATAGAAAAATGAGTCAAACTATTAGTAAGTTATAAATTTCTTCACATCTTTCAGCATTTTGGAACTAGAACCAGGCAATGAGGTAAACTACAATTAGGCTCGGAGTTTTGAACGCCTACAACAGACACGCCTATAACTTGGTTGCTTGGTGTGATTGCCTAAACTGGTCGCCTGGTTGATGGTCGCTTGGACAGAATGTATGGAAGATCGATAGTCGCCTAGATATAACACCTAGAACATGTGATTAAAATCTACAAAACAAAAAGTTTTTAGATAAAGGCAAAGTCGCAGAACACACTTTCTTGAAGACATTTCGTGGTTCTGTTTGAAGTGTAAACAGTTCTTGATAATACTCGATTAGTGCTACACCGGAACCTAAAACTATTTTTTAATTAAGTAGCCGATCTTCAAGGTCTCAACACTCGACACCCTCACCTCACAACGCCTAAAAAAAACTTTTAAAAATGTTATTATTTCACACCACTCCTCGTCCAACGACGCGCGTGTGGAGATACATTTGTCTATCTCCTCACCACCTCTAAAACATGGGTACCTCTTGAGTCCAAATTCACAATATTAAGTATGAGTATACATAGAAGCTTTTACTTGGCTTTCTTAGCAAGCGATAATCTCAACTTGAAATAAAATATTAATATTGTTTTTCAAAAAAAAAAAAAAATCATTAACATTCGTGAAGGATAATTTCATCAACATTCATGAAGAAATTCGATCCCTACGAATTTTCCTTGGGAATCTCAACCTCGATCCTAATGGAGAATTTCATGAAAATAAAGAATAAAATGCAGAACGAAGATGAGGATGAAAAATGACATCTCGAGTCCCACCCCATATACATCTCTAAGGATAAATGTTTTTCAAATCAAATCCACACATTATATAGATTGAAATTGGCAGATTTTCAAACTAAAAAAAAGTGGGGCAGCAAAATTAAGATTAAATTAAAAACCAGTTTGAATATTATATATATATATATATATATATATATTGCTAAAAGGTCAAACATGTCGGTAGAACGAAAGAAGGACAAGAAATGATATAATAACACACCGTCCCCAAAAGAATAATAAACATTAAGTTTAAAATTTAGAGAAACAAAGTAATATAAATTAAAATAATATCTAATTCAATATTCACAACACAAAATTCCAACATAAGTTTATTTTGAACCATTAGTTTTCAAGTGCTTAGTTAAAAATTTGTTTTTTTTTTTTGTTTACTTCTTTAAAATTGGTTAATAATTAAAGTATTTCCTTATAAAAAATGAAAAATATGGTAAGACAATGATGAAAAAAGTAACCATAATTCTTTTTTTTTTAAAAAAAAATCTTAAATATTTGTGTTACGTTCACGAATTTGAAATAATGAGTACAATGATAGATTTGATAATGTACTATATAGCTCCGCTTAATTAGACTTTTTTTCTTCTAGAATATAGATAGATTTAACATAGAGATGTTAGATGTAATTCACTAAATCCACGAAAAATCATCAAATATTAAGTTAATTACAACAGTATAAAAATCCAAATAAAACACTGAACAATTAGATTGATGAAATTTGATGATTTTAGGGTTTAGTTCTTTTGTTTATTATTCTTTGGTTAGTCTTTTATTTATTAGTTTCTTTTTCCTTTTAGTTTCTAACTAAGACAATGAGCTTTTTAAATAGGCTACTTAGTTTTTGGTTGAAAAATATGATGGTATAAAAACAAATACACGAAATCGCTTGTCAGATACGTAATTGAAAAATATTGGTTTCTGATGCAGATTCTTTGTCTCAAATGGAGTAATGTGCATCATGGATGTCCACTACGTACTATTTTAAGTTTCAAGAGATAACATTAGATTTTCTCTGTAAGAGATAGCTAATTATTACATATTTAAAATAATTAAACATCATATCAAATAACTAATTAACTATGAGGCTTTGGAGCATAAATTCCAACATCATATACGTTACAATAGATTGAAAAAAAAAGGCTTCATCCATGTAACGTCAACACAACCCAATCCAAATGCTACTCAATCTTAACCCAAAACGAAGCACCTATCTTTCATATAGCACCATTTTGACAAAACAACCATATAAGACTTTAACCAACTCTTATGTTGAGAGTTTATACGAGATATAAATAAATACATAATAACCTAAATTATATCTTAAACTCCCACTTTATAGGTTAGAGCCAAATAAGCAACCAACCATAAAATAAAAATTAATAAAATTAGGAGAAATGAGAACGACTCTGCAAAATATACTGGTTTGCTCCAACTCGAACATCCAGTCTTATTCAATTACACATTTTACTATAATGAAAATTACAAAAAAACTCAAATACGTGTAACAAATCTCTTCCTAAATAGCTCAACACGAACTATTTGAATATAGTATCAAAACTCGAACTCGGTTAATTGAAATAAATAATAAGAGAAACTCTAAGAACTACCCAAGGTGCTTGGACTTTTCTTCTTCTTTAGCGGAACAAATGGTGTCGTCATTGGACTGTGGGCCTATGTACTTAATGGGCCAAGCCCAATTGCCTCAAATAAATTGATGCCTTCCCATTTCTTCTTTTAATACTACACCTCTAGAAAAACCAAGGGATTACATTGGGCGTGGTGGGTTTGGGGGGTTGGGTTTAGGGTTTAGGGGTTGTATCAATCACACAGCCATTTGTATTAGTAGTAATCACATAGGGATCAAATTTCATATGATAATCAGATAAAAATCAAATAACTATAAGAAGTTACTATCTAATATACTAAAAATCAGGCATAATGAATCCATTTTTTATGTTCTAGTTAGCAAACATGAACTTTTGGTACTCAAAAAGTCCAAATTTTCTAGTTAATCATTGAGAATGGTGATTTGACATTTGGTATTCGCAAAAGAAAACTGAAGTCACATGAAGTTAAATAAACATATTATCTGTATCAAATAATAACCAAACAATCATCAAATAACAAATAAATATGAGAGCATGAGCGTGCCCTATATTTATGTATGGGCCAAGTAAGTTCTAAAGAGTTAATAACTACTAACATTAATCTAAATATATTTTTATTTTTAAAGCATTCTATCGTTGAAACCCCGGAAAAATTAATTAAATAAATAAAAACCCTAAAAACTAAAAAATAGCCCTCCGCACACCTCAGCCATCACAGCCTTCCCAACTTCGTCTTCATCATCTGGTTCTTCTTCTCTCGCACCACGGACGTCGGCCGCCGCCACCGCTTCCAGATCAAGGTTGGTATCAACCGAATCAATTTGGTTCGGTTCAAAAATGAAAACCGAGACAAACCGATTTCCGAATGTTCATACATATTAAAGTTCGACCAGTCCGACCTAACCGAGAATATGTTGATTTCTTTGGAACTGGAGTAGAACTGATGGCCAGTTATGTGGAAGTTTCTCGTGCTATGAGGCTGCGAATTCAACTTCAACGGCAGCTTCCTTCTCTATTCATCTGCTCCGTTGCTTCGACAAATGCTCAGGTACTCTTCAACCTCCATTCATCGCTTATATTCTCATCTACTTCTTCGGAACTCGCTTCACGTATCTCGAACTCTTCAATGGAAATTCCGAGACGAATTGAAGCTGAGCCAACCGGATTTGGTTGACCGAATTTCCCGCCTCCTAGTCCTTCGACGATTTGATGCCCTCGCCAAGCTTTCATTCAGTTTCTCCAACGAACTGATGGATTTAGTGCTTCGGAATCTCAGATTAAACCCTTATGCTTCCTTAGAGTTCTTCAAATTGGCATCTAAACAACAGAAATTTAGACCGGATGTTAGTTCCTATTGCAAGATTGTCCATATATTATCAAGGGCTCGAATGTACAAGGAGGTTAGGGTGTACATGAATGAACTTGTGGTTCTATGCAAAAACAATTACACTGCATCTGTATTGTGGGATGAGCTTGTACGGGTTTATAGAGAATTTTCGTTTTCTCCTACTGTGTTTGATATGATTTTGAAGGTGTATGCTGAGAAAGGAATGACGAAATTTGCACTGCGTGTGTTTGACAATATGGGTAAGTGTGGTCGTGTTCCAAGTTTGAGGTCGTGCAATAGTTTGTTGAGTAATTTGGTCCAGAATGGAGAATCATTCAAGGCTCTGCTTGTTTATGAACAAATGATTGCATTAGGCGTTCTTCCCGATATTTTTAGTTATACAATAATGGTGAATGCTTATTGTAAGGAAGGGAGAGTGGATGAAGCCTTCAATTTTGTGAAAGAAATGGAGAGGTCATGTTGTGAACCAAATGTAGTAACTTACAATAGTTTGATTGATGGTTATGTCAGTCTAGGAGATGTTTTTGGGGCAAAAAAGGTGTTAGCTTTGATGTCTGAAAAGGGCATTCCTAAAAATTCGAGAACTTATACTTTGTTGATAAAAGGTTATTGCAAGAGAGGTCAGATGGAGCAGGCTGAGAAACTAATTGGGTACATGGAGGAGAAGAGTTTGTTTGTTGACGAGCATGTTTATGGAGTGTTAATACATGCATATTGCAGCGCTGGTAGAGTAGATGATGCTCTTAGAATAAGGGATGCAATGTTGAGAGTAGGCTTAAAAATGAACACTGTAATTTGCAACTCACTTATTAATGGGTATTGTAAGCTTGGTCATGTTAAAAAAGCAGCGGAAGTGTTCGTTAGTATGAAAGATTGGAACTTGAAACCAGATTCTTATAGCTATGACACTCTTCTTGATGGTTTTTGTAAACAAGAAGATTTCAATGAGGCTTTCAAACTTTGTGATGAGATGCATAACAAAGGAGTTAATTTTACTGTTGTGACTTATAATACCCTCCTTAAGAATTTGTTCCATGTTGGTTATGTTGAGCACGCCTTACATATTTGGAACTTAATGCATAAAAGAGGTGTGGCACCTAACGAGGTTAGCTATTGTATACTTTTAGATGCATTTTTCAAAGTAGGTACTTTTGATAGAGCTATGATGATATGGAAGGATGCACTATTGAAGGGTTTTACGAAGAGCACAACTCTTTATAATACCATGATTTGTGGCTTTTGTAAGATGGGGAAATTAGTGCAAGCACAAGAGATTTTTCTTAAGATGAAGGAACTAGGTTGTCCACCTGATGAAATAACATATCGAACTTTAATTGATGAATATTGTAAAGTTGGAAATGTGGTAGAAGCCTTAAAATTGAAGGACATGGCTGAGGGAGACGGAATAAGTGCTTCCACTGAAATGTACAATTCTCTTTTTACTGGTGTTTTTAGATCTGAAGAATTACAGAAATTGAATGGTCTTCTAGCTGAGATGAAGAACCGAGAACTATCTCCCAATGTTGTAACTTATGGCTCCCTTATAGCTGGTTGGTGTGACAAAGGGATGATGGACAAAGCATATAATGCATACTTTAAGATGATGGACGAAGGGATTGCACCTAATATTATCATCGGCAGCAAAATTGTAAGTAGTCTGTATCGACTTGGTAAGATCGACGAAGCAAGTTTGATTTTTCATCAAATGGCAGATATTGATCCTATTGCAGCTCATGCACACACTATAAAATTGCCCAAGTCTGATTTGAGACATCCCGAAACTCAAAAAATTGTGGATTCTTTTGGCGAAAGGGCCATGAGCATCCCTATGTCGAACAATATTGTATATAATATTGCAATTACAGGACTATGCAAGTCTAAGAACATCGATGATGTCAGAAGGATTTTGTCAGATTTGTTACTTAGAGGCTTTCGTCCCGATAATTATACATATTGTTCTCTTATTCATGCTTGCTGTGCTGTTGGTAAGGTCAATGAAGCCTTTTGTCTAAGAGATGACATGATAAATGCAGGTCTTGTTCCAAATATTGTTGTGTACAATGCTCTTATAAATGGTTTATGCAAGTCCGGGAATCTGGATCGAGCTCGGAGACTATTCCATAAACTGGCCCAAAAGGGTTTATCACCCACCGTTGTTACGTATAACACTCTTATCGATGGATATTGCAAGGCTGGTAGAACAATAGAGGCTGTCAAACTTAAGGATAGAATGAGAGAAGAAGGCATTTCTCCCTCTTCTATTACCTATTCTACATTGATTCATGGTCTTTATAAGGTAGGGCAATATGAACAATCTGTGGGGCTTTTGAATGAAATGATGAAGGCAGGGAAAGGCTCAAGTGTTATGGATCCATTCGTTGCTCGAGTTTACGCCAAATGGAGAGACAAGCCGAAGACATCGTCCGAATCAGCTCGCTGAACTGAAGTCCAATTCGTGTGCTTCGTGGAGCTCGAGTTGAACATTTCGGTGTATGGGTTATGTTCCAACATTCTTTTTCAAGATGGTACTCATAATGGAAAAGTAAGCAATCTTTCTAACCTACTTTAGCTCACTAACTTGAAGAAAGTATAGAAAGTAAGAGGACATTATTATTATTATTATTATTATTTTTTGCTTTAATCGGATTAATTAATTTAAAATAACTATGAAATTGAAAATTTGAAATTAATTTCAAAAGTGATGAGTACGTAGTGGAACCTAGTACTTGTTTGTATCGACTTTTCAAGTGTTTATAATCATTATTTTCGTTTATAAATATTTATTTAAATGTTTAGAAGTTAGTGCAAACATATTGAAACCAAAGATTGTACGTCGATATTTTGTGAAAAATTAAGGTTATAAGTGTAAAATGTGAAACTTAGGTATCGGATTGAAACAAACACGAATTTGAAGGGTAATAATTTAAACATTTTGAAATTTAAAGATTAAGTTGAAATTGAATTTAAAGTTAGGAATAAAAATGTAATGATCAAATAAAAACTAATAAATAAAAGTATTTTCCTTGATTCGTCTTCAACAATGAAAACATCGTAGTATAATTTGAAAAATTGGATGGATAGCCAACTTTGATCCAATGAAAAAGTATAGTTGTTAACTACAGGTAAGACTTAATAATATATAGGGTTGTATAGCGTTTTGATCATTATAATTTTGAGTTTATTTCATATTTAGTCATGAAATTTAAAATATTCAAATTTAGTTTTAATTAGTTTTAATATTAGTTTTCACCGCTTCGGTTCTTTAGTGACATATTTGGAAAGAGTTAAAATCACGTTTGTTGTGTTTAAAATTACTTCAAAACACATGTTTAACCACTCAGAATTAATTAAATATTAAACATATTTTTTTCCTACCGTTAAAATTGATTTTTCTTATTAATTTAAGCATTTTTTTATGGTTTTAAAAATTAAGAAAGTGATAATTATTTTAAAATTACTCACAAATATATCGTTAAAGTATTCCATTGAAAGTTTGGAAGTCATATAGCATAAACATACTATGTTATTTATTCAACAAATATTTTAGTTTTGTCAAATTAGATGGAGACCCACTCATACTAATAAATATATACAGCTCTTTTAATTTCCTCCAAAGATATATATATATATATATATATATATATATATATATATATATATCTATTTAGATACATCTTATCGATCTTCAAGTATCCTTTTTGAGAAGAAAAAAGTTTGTTATAGGCAAACTTACGATTTAGTGAGTTACACAAAAATTGGTACATTTAAATGTACTCAACTACTTTTCATAAACGGAATAACAAATACTTAATTTTTATGTCATTTGTAACATCAAAAATGTATTTATTATATTATTTATTTGACAAATATTTTAATTTAATACAACCACTATCAACTTTTAATTTAAAAAGTAATACATATCATATAGTTATTAAATTTTTTAAAATTATATAGTTACAAAACATCTTCCGACAATCACATAATAAATCTAGAAATTAATTTCGCAATAACTTCATAGTGATCCTTTTCCCTCCCAAAACAACATAATTTCCAAGGAAATTTCCATGCAGTTTCGAGTAGGGTCATTTGCAATTTCTTCATAACTTTTCCAAAAGACTTCTACACTTATTCACATATATTATATATATAACCATTCATACTTCCTTCCTAACCACTAAGTTTACCAATATGGCCATTTCATCCATTTCCATTCCCTTCAAATGGTTTACCAGAACCAATTTCAAGCTCAATTTCCCTCTCCTTCACTCCAAACACAAACCAACTTCCTCTAAACCTCCTATGCAGCCGCTGCCCCTTGCCGAAGTCGCCTTTCGCCATCTCGACGTCAATGGAGATGGGAAAATCTCTGGCGACGAGCTTCGATCCTACTTTGCATCGATCGGTGAGTACATGACATGGGATGATGCTCGAAGTGTGATTGGAGAGTTTGACAGAGACGGTGATGAGTTACTAGAGCTTGGAGATTTCGAGCGACTCGTAAAGGGAGAGGAGAAGGAGGAGGATTTGAAAAGGGCTTTTGAGATGTTTGAAGGTGAAAAGGGGTGTGGATTCATTGGGGCAACGGGGTTGCAAAAGATGTTTGGGAGGCTTGGATACGTGAAATCAAAAGAAGAGTGCATGGGTATGATCAAAGTGTTTGATGTTGATGGCGATGGTGTAATTGATTATCATGAATTTCTTAGAATGATGACTTGACTGCCTAATTTCTCAGGAGACAAACATGTTGTACCTTTTTCTTTTCTTGTTAAGAGATTTCAAATGGTGATGAAAATCAAAGAAAAGACGTATTCATGAGCTTAGAACAGTATTTGATGGAGCAGTGTTTTGTGAGTTAATTTAGTTAACCACTACTGTTGCTGCTAATGTTATTTATTATTAATTTGGAGAGGGGAAGTTGGTTTTTGGTTGATGAATTTGAAGTGTTGAAGAACTAACAAAGAAAGGGGTGAAAGGGGACTTTGGGTTGGCCCCGGAGACTTAGAGAGATTGAGTTATATGTGTTTTGATGTGTAGCCAACGTAGAATGACTGCCATCCTGATCCCTATCTTTTAACAAACTTCTTAGTCTCCTTTAGTCTTCTGGGTTGTTTATTTAAGTACCGATATTTAGCTACACCTATGTCTCATGCTCCGTCTCTTATTGTACACAAAAACATATACGTGACAATTTTTAATTGAGTATAGCTTGGTTGCACCCAAGTTTTTTCTTCGTTATTATTTACATTCTTTCTACTTTTGTACTCTAAATAGGTCTACCTTTGATTTTTAAGGATTTGTTGGAAATTTATGCGATGTATACATAAATGTGGAATAAATTAAATTATATCTCAAGTTCCACTTCACGGGTTAGAGGCAAATAAGTAATCGATTATAAAATAACAAATAAACATGATAAGAGAAAAAGAGAATGACATCGAAAAATATATACTGGTTTGTCCTAAATTCGGGACTACGTTCATTCTTCTATAACTGTATGTTCTACTATGATGAAGATTGCAAAAAACCATTGAACACGTTGACAAATCTCTCTTCTCCGATAATTCAACAAAAGCTATTTTAATTCATGTACTACAACTCGATAACTTGAATTAAAATGAGAGAAATCTACCAAACCCATAAAAAGTACTCTTTAATTGCTCACTGCCACACTAACTAAAATACTGAAGATAAATAAACATTAAAGCTCTCGGCCTATTCTTCTTCTCTAGTGGCAACTCCTCGACACACTTCATATACTCATGATCTCATTATCCTCTATCATTTAGATTAAGATGTAGTCTCAAAATTACAAAATTAAGAAGAAAAAAAAGATTATTAATACAATATAATTGTTCAAAGAACTTAGTAACCCTAAAAATTCGATCAACCCAACTCATGGCCAACATGTACGATTTTGGTTGGGTTATCGATTCAATTCGGTTGAGTTGGGTTCAAATAAACAAAATAAAAAAAATTTGTGGATTGTGTTGTTCATAGCTTCATCTAAATAACACAAAAGGACTTACATTTACTATGAATTTAAAAAACAAATGTGTTAGTTTTTTACTTATGATACAAGTATATATATTGTTTAGGGCTGCTCAAGGCAACACTAAAAGCCCTAGAGCGGGCCCAAGCCCAAAGAAAATCGTGAAAGTGTTGAGTTTTATGTACTAAAACTTGTAGATAGTGAATGTAAATAATTAACTGTAATCAATAAAGTGCTATGTTAAAAATATTTATTAACAAAGATAATTGGTTTATTTCTTCAAGCGACATAGATGGTCAATGCCGACCTCGCCGAAAAATGCATTCAAATAGCCTATTCCGACGGCTCTAAGCCGACGATTATGGCCGACACACAAAAAGCGTGATAAGGACTTATGTCGAAGCTTTATAGGACTATATCGATGCTTTTTGACGTCAACAAAGAGGTTTTTTCCTGTAGTATCAGCATACCTACCATTTTGGAGGCAAGACCGAGTGAGAAACGATAACATGATAATACAATATGAAAATAATTCCTTCCCAACTTTAAGTTAAGTATACGAATGTTCGTGACTCCGACACTTAAATAAATGGTCCTACTATCTTGCTGGCACGAGAGAAATTTAAGAATTTTTCTAAGTAAAATAATGTAAACTCTATAGAAGTTTTAGATGGAAAAAGAAAAGAAAATCGTATCAATTCAATTTTTAATGTTCAAGTGATTGTAAAAATTTGAATAAACTTGAAATTAAATATAACAAAAGATAAAAATTAGTTACGAAATATAGAAAAATCTATCCAATTCTCTGGTTTCATCCAAGTTTTTTGTTCTGTATTTTGTAAAACTTTTTTTTGGTTTTTTCAAATTCAATTTCTTTAGAAATAGGAGTTATTGAGGGACAATATAGTAAATTCACACACATTATCCCCTTCGAGTTTCATCATCTCACCCGTTCTTGCATACACTGCAGTTTCAATTCCTTGAAGGAACTTTACCTTCATTCTGGATAGACAATGGCTACTTCTATATCCTCTCTTGCATTCTCTCTATCTTCTCTCTCCTTTTCTTCCCAAGTATCACACAAGCCAAATGCCCTCTCCTTTCCCCGCTCAAAATCTCTTCTAATTTCCCCTTCCTCCTCTACTTCCCCACTTGTCGTTTCTGCCTCCGCTGCTGCCGGTATCGAGACGGCTGACCTTAAGAGCTTCGTCAAATCGAGACTCCCTGGTGGTTTCGCCGCTCAAACTCTTTTTGGTACTGGTCGCCGGAAATCTGCCGTTGCTCGTGTTGTCCTTCGAGAAGGCACTGGCAAAGTTATTATCAATTACCGCGATGCTAAGGTCCTCTATCTTTTCCTTTCTTCGCCCTACTTTCGTTTAGTTTAATCCATTTTCACTTCCTACTTTTTGGTACTGGATGTTCTTTGGACCGTTTAGGGTTTTTGTTTCTTTTGCTGAATTCGACTAGGTTCGTTTGATGGCAATGCAAATGTTTTTTTTTCTTTTGGATTTAACCAATTTTATGTTCCTGATTTCCCTCTCTATGTGCGATGGAACTGATTTTCTTTCCTTTCCCCACCGTCTCTGTTATCGATCTGCGACGTTTATTATGTTGAATTGGAAATGAACTTGAGAATAACATTCTTTACATTCTAGAATTAAATTCTAAGGCTATTGTTTCTTCATCTAATACGGTGAATTTATATTAGATTCCATCGCTTGGTGCTGAATTCGGATAAAGTACTGATGCGACTGTATCTATATATCTCGTGTTTCTTGTAAGTTTGAGTTTGAGCTTCCATTGAAATGGTTCATAATGCCAAAACACATATCTCTTTCGGGGATTGAGTAGTTCCCTTTCTTTCTAAGTGAGTGTGGGAGGGAAAATGTGCCATTGTTCTTCCACTTACATCAAATATGCAAATCTTTAACATCTGATAACATTAGATCACATTGCAAATCCTTCATTTGCCATTTGCCAGTGTTCATTGTCATAGTGTTTCTGGAGATGGCAACCATAGTATCAAGTCTTGTACGGGTGTAACCAATGCCTTCATTTGTTCCTCAATATGGTAAGATGTTTGTTTCACCTATAAATAAGTGAATTTAGTGGACAATTTTTCTTTGCATCTTCCAACGAGAGGGGGTGACGGGATTTGAACCTCAGACCATTGTTCGAGTGTATATGCCTATCGAGCTTTGCTCACAGTGAAGAAACATGTTTCGTTTCTTGTTAGGATGCCACTTTCCCTTGAATGTTTATAAGGCTTTTGTTTTGTTATGAAGATTTATTACTGTTGACTCTTCTAAACTCGACGTGATGACAAATTATTTGGAATAAGTAGAAGATTTGCCCAATTTGTACTGAGCTTCTAGCTCTTTTATTTATTTAGGCCAACTCGTTATAACAACCAATTGGTTTTGTATGAAAAATTTTAAGCTTTTACTCACCTCTACATTGGAATGCACTATTTGTTGCAGGAATACCTTCAAGGAAATCCATTGTGGCTTCAATATGTGAAAGTTCCATTAGTAACATTAGGATATGAAAGTAGCTACGACGTATTCGTGAAAGCGGAAGGAGGGGGGCTGTCTGGGCAGGCTCAGGCAATTTCCCTGGGTATTGCTCGTGCTCTGCTAAAGGTGAGTGATGATCACAGATCACCTCTAAAGAAAGAGGGGCTTTTGACAAGAGACTCTAGAGTTGTGGAGAGAAAGAAGGCTGGTCTGAAGAAAGCTCGTAAAGCCCCACAATTCTCCAAGCGTTGAGGTTCAGTTTTCCTCTTCAATTGTTGTACGTTCCATCCTTTCCTACTTTATTTGTACAACCCAGATGTTTTCTTCTGCTTTCTTTCCATTCTAATTTAGTGTTGTTTCAACATTTCTCCATATGGAAAAAGAAAGTCATCCCATAATAGATCATTGTAATTCTTTTAAAATAAACATATTTACTTTTCAACATTTCAATTGATTAGAAGTTCATATCATACGACATATTTGAAATCATATTTGAAATCATATTTAGGATGTGTTTGGAAGTGATAGTTTAAGGAGTGATTTTAGAAGAAAAAAAAAAAAGATGTAGATATAGTTGATTTTGTAAAATTGATTTTTAAACAATCAAATTTATGTTTGGTAACAAACTCTTAAAAGTGATTTTCATATGTTTGAAATTGGTTTTTGATCATCATGTTTTATACAAAAAGTTATTTTAAAATTACCAAATTACTAAAACAAGAGTATTTTGTTATTTCAAAAACTATATAAAATTTGTTGATTATTCCCGGTTAATCATTTTTTTACAAATTATTAGAGAGCTAATACTTCATAAATCAATTTTGAGTGATTTCTTGTTTTTCTAAAATCATTTTCTTTAGGTTGTCAATCACCATTATTTGTACAAAAGTGATTTTGGCTTGTGAAAAAGTGATTTTCAAAATCACCAAACATACTTTTAATTTTTTACGTCCTAGAATTTTTTTTCTAACATGAATCAAGTTTATTTTTGTAATAATATTTCATTTTTAGTTTTAAAATTTATACTTATGTAGAAGCATTGGAATTCTTAATTTTAAAGTTTTAAATTTTGAAAAAACAGTTAAAAATGAATAACACACAAAAAAGTAACAGTTACTTATATATTTTAATATTTTTATGTTTTCACCCATCACTAATTTTTGGAATTAAGTTGAAGCGAATTCATGTGCTCTGCTACACTTTTGTTCACCGAATATCCCATATTTAACTATATGAATTAAAAGTTCTAATTACAAACTAATCATGTTTCACATAGTTCATATCTTTCTCTGTAACCTCCTCGTCTATGTCAGATACATTTTTTATCTGTGTCAGCAACACTGAGTTGTCTCTACATCTACCAACACCAGCGGAGCCATGTTGGGGCCAAGGGGCACGTATCCCCTCGACTTTATCGCATTTTATATTTTTATAAAAACTTTAAGTACTTTTTAATTTAAAACAATATATATTTATAAAATCATAAATATAAATAAATTTTGTGGGCACTGCAGTCGTAGGTGGACACATAGTTATTAAGTTGGTCGTTGGATCAAATCTCACAAAAGACTAAGGAAATTCTATTTTTTTTACTCCATCTTTCACGAAAATAAATTTAGGTTTTTCAAAAAAAAAAAAAAAACTTCTACTTAAATTTTGATTACCTTGCGAAAAATTAATAATAAAAAAAAGACATTACCAAATTCTATTTTTTTTAGGTTTATTTACAATTTTTTAAAAAAAGTTTTAGGGTTGTATTTGATTATTTGTTTTTAGTTTTTGAAACTTAAAACGTCATTTTCCCATATAATTCCTTTTTTGCTTTGTTTTTTATTCTACCACTATTTTAAAAGTAAATTCAAGTTAGTGTAAGTTTAATTCTTCATTTCCAAAAATATGACTAATAAAATATCTAAATTTTAAATTTTAACTTTAATAAACTCTTTTGATAATCTATTACGCACGTTTAAAAGTTTAGAGACTATATGTATACACTAATTTAGTTTTTTTATGAGTTAAACTTTTAATCCTAGAATAGAGGTGAGCATGATAAACCAACTCATAAACTTCTAGTCCTAGAATAGAGGTGGACATGATAGACTAAAAAATCGAGCTGACTGACTAAAATTGACAGTGGTCGATCGGAGATAAATAGAGGTTTGGTTAGTGTCAGTTTGGAAAAAATCCAAACCGACAACAATTTTTTAAAAAAATTAGAGGCTTAAATCGACAGATTGACTGACCAACGACCAATTTGTACTCCTTCATGGTAAACCGACCATAGTCGGGGGTCAAAAAAACCGATTTTGTCTTATCGATGCTCACACCAATCCTTGAATATGGCCCTGGCTACGCCATTGTAGACTACCAAAGTTTGATCACACATTAAACTCAAATCTAGTAAATCGTGTTGCACTGAGTACTAGTGTACATCTTGAACAAAATTATTCTATATGATTAAATATAATCATATTAAATAATGTTCATGTCATAGAATTAAAAAATGTATCATATTAAAAGTCTTACTATTGTCTCGTAATTGAATTGTAATAGGAAAAATAGTCATCTGATACAACGGGGTCATGTGTTGCTCCTCTTTGTGCAAAACGATCATGATATCGTGATATAATCTTCATACATCTTATGCTAGTCTTGGTCATGTTTACCTCTTAAATCAATTTGGTGTATTGTCGGGTCGGTAAAACACAACGATCATAACGTGCACGTCACATCGTGATATAATAATCTCTCTATTTTTTACAATATTTATTTAAATAACCTTATTTTAAAAAAAATCTAAGAATTATAACAAATATCAATTGATACAAAATTGAGTAGGAGAATAGTTTTGTAAGTTCATCACAACCACATAGATGCAAGACTTGTTAGTAACTAACTACCTAATACCCCAACCAAATACAAAATTAAATTTGAGTACATATTAGCTCACTTTAGCATGCATGATGAGTATATATTAGCTCACTTTAGCACGATGAGTACATATTAGCTCACTTTAGCAAGATGATTGTTATCCCATCTCTATTCAAGAGGTTCGATTTTATGTGTAATAAATAATAATAATAATAATAATAAAAGAATACAAAACTCAATCCGATAATTGAGCCGACTCATTGGTTTGGTCTAATTTCCGAGTTAACCGCTTAGTTTGGTCCATTTTTTCTTTTTAGTTTTATTTTGAATACGCTACACTCCGATCTGCTCATCAACCAAACACTAGCCGCCGTTCATATCGTCTTCCACATCGCCCACTCTCCCACTCGGAACCGGCGTTTCAGATGCCTTCTTCCTCCGATTACCAAACGCTCTGCCTCTCTCTTAGTGTCTCCGTTCTGTGTTGGTAATCGTGAATGTTGTCATCTCCTCACTATCTGATCCTGCTCTTCAGATCTGCCCAGCGCTCGTCTCAGATCCGATTCATTTTCAGAAGCCCTAAATCTGAACCTTCACAATTACCTGAACAGTTCTTGTAACGCAATTTCTGCTCTCTGCAATCTCTGTCACTTATATCTTACATGTCCAACAATAGCAACAGTGTATCCATCCCAGTTTCCGACAATGAGTTGGACGATATGGAAAGGATGCGTGTTCGAGTTCGGAGGAAGCGGAAAAAACAAGGTAATCGAGTCAAGAACGAGTTGGCTCCTCGAGTTTTTAGAATGATGTTGAAGTATTGGGTGGTTGTTTTCTTCCTTCTTGCTGCTGGATTGCTTTTGTTTGAGGCAACAAAGATTGGTCAGAAATCGAGGCTGGAGACGAAATCGGAGCCTGCTGCCACAACGACGCCAAAGTTAGACGATTCGAAACTCGAAACTGTCAAGGAGTCGGGGTTGGACAAAAAACCAGATGGAAATTTGAATAGACTCGATCCAGTTACTAGGATGGTTGCCGGAGTAAGAGAACGTAAGTTAACATCAACCTTGAAATTTTATCTGTCTTTTGATATTTTCTACACATTCTTGCAATGAGAATATGTTCTGATCTTACATTAGAGTGGTTGGAATTTCAAAAGATGAGATAATCTGTAATGCATTTGTTTTTTCAATTCTTTATTTAACTTTTCGCTGGAAATTCATCTCTCCTGGGGCACTTTGAATGTTTGTATGTATGTCAGAGAGAGGGACAGAATCTCAACTTATCAAGATGTTACGGATGCACAAGTAGAACTGAACTTGATATAAATCTTTTGGGTTGTGTTAGGTTGTTTGAAAATTCTGCCTCCAAAAGAACTTGAGCAATTGGATATTCCTGTGCTAGAAGGTTCGCCAGTTCCCGAGATTGATGTGAACTATATAACTGATAGTGACAATTCGATGTCAGTAGATAAAACTTCCTTCTCACAACAAAGTATGAATGCAACAAGATTTAATCTATTTACTGGATACCAGACTCTCGAACAAAGAGAAAACAGTTATAAGGTGATGATCAACTTCTCACTAATTTCCTTGCTTCCATGAAATTTATGGAATCTCCCCTCTATAACAGAAGTTGGGTATTTCAAGTTTATCCTTTTTCTGTTTGCCTCCTTAAATGCTAGTCTTGGCTCTCAAGCTCTAGGAATTCGTTGGTACAGGTAAATAGAACTGTTGAGGTACATTGCGGTTTTTACAGTGATGATGGGGGTTTCAAAATTTCTAGTGAAGACAAAACTTTCATGCGAACATGCACCTTTGTAGTGTCCACATGTGCATTTGGTGGTGGAGATGATCTTTATCAACCTATTGGAATGTCAGAGGCATCACTTCGCAAGGTTGTTATATATTGCTTGTGCTATTTTTGAATTGCCTGTTTGAAGTTTATGTTTGTTCTTTTATCTTCTTTTCAAGAGTGCATTTAGTATGGGTGTCTATAATTGATGCAGGTTTGCTTTGTTGCGTTCTGGGATGAAATCACTGTAAGTGCACAAGAATCAGTGGGACATGTTATTGGTAAGGGTGGATTTATTGGGAAATGGCGTGTCGTAGTTGTGAGGGATCTTCCCTTCACTGATCAAAGATTGAATGGCAAAATTCCGAAGGTAATAAGTTGTAGAGTGAAATTGATTAGATTTCACCTGTTTCTTTTCCCTTGGAAGCCTTTCTTGTTTGACATGAAAAATGTTCTATCCTAGGGTCTGTCGCTTTTCCCTTTGCTGGACTTATGACCGCCCACATATCACTTTTCTTTTCATTAAAAGGGTATTTGGAGTGTTGAGCTGAGTTCAGAAATCTTGAGTTAATATGTGGGAGTTAGAAAGTTGGTATTTCGGACGCCAAATTGTTTAGTTACTTCATTTGGAGTATGTGTTTGAGGTGCACCGTTGAAAGTTTTCGATAAATGTGCAAAAGAGAGATGGTAGAAGATGAAATTCCTCAATAATTGTGCAAAAAAAAGAAAAAGAAAGAGATGAAGTTCTTTGATAATTGTGCGAACTTTAATAGTGAATATTATCGAAGTTGGAGTTGAGTTATTTAGTATCAACTTATGAAGTCGTTGTGCCAAACACCCTAATTGTTGTTGTTTTGCATTTGGCTTTATACAAGATGAAAATCTTGCTAATTAAGTATCAAACCTAACACAAATAGGATATTTTCTTGACATGCAAAAGATTTCCATGCAAAGTTGGATTGCTTTTGAGCATTTTTTTTTTGTCAGGTTCGCACAAATAAATCACTCTCGTCAGTTGATTATTTCACAGTAATATAGTTTTATCTTATCACTGGGAATTGTTATTTGGAATTCATGTCTTCAATTTGTTACATTTATAATCTATGGATTATTATATCATGTGCTGCTGTTGTTAGATGTTGGGTCATCGTCTCTTCCCTAATGTGAAGTACTCCATTTGGGTAGATTCAAAGTCTCAGTTCCGGAGAGATCCACTAGGAGTGTTTGAAGCTCTTCTTTGGCGTTCGAATTCTGAACTTGCAATATCACAACATGGAGCTCGTAGTAGTGTGTATGATGAGGCTGGAGCTGTGGTCAAGAAACATAAAGCCACCCCAGAAGAAGTTGACGTGCAAATAAAACAATATCGTCATGATCAGTTCCCAGATGACAAGAGATTTAATGGGCATAAAGGTATTATTATAAACTCTAGCTAGATCACCCTTTAAAATTAAGTAGCTCTAATAATAATAATAATTATTATTATAGGGTCTTCGAGTCTATCATTTCCGTATAACCTGACCTAGATCAATATATTATTATCAACCACACATTTTAATAGGTGTGAAAGCTTATATATTTAAATTACTTGATGATCACAGCTCTTGCCGAGGCCTCGGTGATTGTTAGGGAACACTCTCCGGTGGTGAATCTGTTCATGTGCCTTTGGTTTAATGAGGTGGTGCGATTTACTTCCAGAGATCAACTTAGCTTTCCATATGTCCTATGGCGGCTGAAACTTGTTAAGAAAATTAATATGTTCCCAGTTTGCATTCGCAAAGATCTTGTGAATAGTATGGGCCACATTCGCAAGGCTAAGCCTTTGAATGTGAGCCGATTATCTTGAGATACTTTGTCATTCCACTCTTTTTGAAGCCTTCGAGCTTTGTATTTACCTGATTCATTCTTTAATTCGTTTAGTAATTATGTGACCTAAACCCTAGTGAAATCACTTTTTAGGGTAAAGATAGAATTTGAACCAATTTTTTCATAAGAAAGTCTACAAGATTTTAGGTTTTTTTTTTTTAAAATTAGAAAGAGAATAGATAAAGAAGTATTAAATTAAAAAAAAAATGTATTGAATTTCAATTAAAAAAGAAAATGACAAAAGTATTAAATTAACACACACACACATATATATATTGGTTGGTCTGAGTATTATTTGTAAAAAATAAAACTGGATGAGTGTGAACTATGGATCAAAGAGAGAAAAAAAAACTACTACAGTATTTAATAAATAATTTTAAAAAGAGCAATATTCATTCAATGTGTATACAAATATGAACAAATCTATGTATTTTTATAAAACTTTGGTTATAGTCATAGTATTAAATTTCATCAACATACCGATATTTCTACGTTTTCATGGATTCAAAATCGGCACGTGAAGGTGAATTAATATTTCCATTGTATTGTAGAAAAATTTATAAAACATAAAAAATAGATAATAAATAAAATACACTAATGTAAATGTAGTATAAATAATAGACATTGAAAATCATAAAATGTTTATTTACTAATCTAAATTTATTTTTTTTCATTGAATTTTTCCGTAAAACTAAGACCTAAATATTTTATCAGATATCAACATTTTAAACCAAACTATATTAGTAAAAGTGTAAAACTAGATTGCAAAATTATACTATTTCTTTGCTTTGTTCATAAAAGGAAGTAGTGATTTGTTTTATTCTACGTAGATTAACAAGTTAAGCTGTCATTTTGTCGGTGTTTACTTTGATAATCCTTCTATTAATATAATTAATATTATCTCCGTTTTTAAATTCCCTAAAACAAAAAATAGAGAAAAAAAGGAAAAAAAAGAAAAGAAAAAAAAGAAAAAAAGAGCTTGTGGAAATACGTGTGCCGGTGCCAAGTACGGTGCGGAACGGTGCGTATCATCATCCATTTTTTACTTTTCTGCTCTTCTTCTTTTCCTCCCTACCTCCCTCTCTCTCTCTTTCCATTCTCTGTGAATTCCATTTCCATATTGGTTCAGATCAGGAGCTGCGCGTTCGGAAATGGCGAAATCTAGTGCTGATGACGCCGAGCTGAGGCGAGCTTGTGAAGCTGCCATCGAAGGCACTAAACAGAAGGTTGTGATGTCGATTCGTGTCGCAAAGAGCCGAGGGATCTGGGGAAAATCCGGCATGTTAGGACGTCAACAAATGGCAAAACCTAGGGTTCTTGCTCTTTCCAGTACGTTCTTAATGTTTAATTCCATTGTTTTTTACCTATACTTTTGAATTTCGTTTTTCAACTCATTATAATCTCCCTGCTCTCAATTCACTCTTTCAATTCTAAATTTCTAATTCAGTATATGGAATTTATCGGCCTCTACTGTTTCTTCCTATATCTGCCTCTTTAATTTGATTACCTATTCTAGTCTCTGGTTTCTCTAAATTTGGAACCAATTTTGTTTATATGCTAAGTTCCTTACGTACGCAACAGGAGCTCTCTGGAATTACGCTACTCTTTCCTCTACTGTCGCTTCTTACTGATATGGAGTCTTTCTCTCTCTCTGTTCTTTTTTTTTTTTTACTGGATTTGTCGGGTCGAGTGCAACTGTGTAATTATTTATGCACGGCAGGGAAACCATTAATGCAAAGGGTGATTTCTAATGTGTAGTTAATGGAAGTTTGAAATATAACATTTAAAAGGTCCTAACGGAGATGACTAACTGTCCGCCACGGAACAATAGAGACTATATGCTATGTGCTGGGAAGAGGGAATTGTACGATTGCACTCTGGATAGATGAATGGTTATTATTCTTTGACATCGACATTGCTTGAAAACTACAACCGTGATCCGTCCTTTGTTCCATACATTTTCAAAGTTAGCTTTATATGGAATTTGAAATGTAGACTTCTAACGTTTCAGAGTTGTTGAATAATTAAGTTCAGTACTAGTGAAGGGAACATAGTTTCTTTTTTGTTTGTTTGTTTGTTTTTATTTGTTCTTAGCAATCTAGGCCTCCAGTGAACTTCTAGCTCTGACAACATCTATGGCTACTCCATGAATTCCTTCCTCTTTAGTGGAAGATTACTGATATGCTCAAGTTCTTGCATCCATTGTCCATTTATTACTGTATTTTTAATATTGCAAAATTATCAATAACATTAGATCCTCTGGCAAGACTGTAGTATCTGTCATCTTAGAAGCGTGATGACTGTCATTTTAGTTTCATCTGTGGTTTTCCTTTTGCAGCGAAAGAAAAAGGTCCACGAACAAAAGCTTTTTTACGAGTCTTAAAATATTCCACAGGCGGAGTTCTAGAGGTAATTTTAGAATTTTAATTATTTTTTCTGGTTTATGAAGATTTTCAATTTTTAATCTTCTTCTAATAAAACTTCCATGCCTTTTCATCTTGAGTATTCCTTGCATGATTTTTTTAGTTGGTTTTAACTCTTCTCTAAGTTCAAGGTTTTTCTTGGTGGCCAAAATTGGTCTCTTTGCTTTCCTGATTGATAATCAAATCCACGTGCAGCCTGCAAAGTTATACAAACTAAAGCATCTTTCAAAGGTGGAAGTTATAGCAAATGACCCCAGTGGATGTACATTTACATTGGTAATGCTCTGTTTCAAAATATTTCTTATCCAAAAAATGTTCCTTCTCATGTTTTTATTTATTTTTATCTTGTTAATTTCAAGTTGGTTTTCATGATCTAATTTTAAGACTTGGCACAATGATTTTTGCAGGGATTTGATAACCTAAGAAGTCAAAGCGTTGCCCCTCCCCAGTGGACTATGCGTAATATCGATGACCGGTGAGAATCTGGAGAAGATATTCTTATAATTATTTTGATGTTATTGGTTTTAGCTCATTGACATAGTTTAAACAATTGATTGCATATACTGTGACGTTGCACGTATTGCTGATTGTAATCTATTAGAAGTTCCTATTTATATCTTTCTTGTTTTCATTACAATAATTTCCAATAAAGTCGAGCTATTTTGATTTGTATTTTTTTCCATCTAGGAACCGGCTTCTACTTTGTATCTTGAACATCTGCAAAGATGTATTGGAACGACTTCCAAAAGTTGTTGGTATAGATGTTGTGGAGATGGCTCTTTGGGCAAAGGTGCACGGTTTCCCTTCTTTTATATTGAAACTTAACCTTACAATGCAATTTTTTTTTTTTTGGGGGGGGGGGGGGGGGGGGGGGGGAGGTTTTAAA
>JBBPDJ010000017.1:4381790-4419604 GCA_037974625.1 Cucumis cinereus
CCCCCCCCCCCCCCCCCCCCCCCCCCCCCCCCCCCCCCCCCCCCCCCCCCCCCCCCCCCCCCCCCCCCCCCCCCTCTGAAACTTAACCTTATAAATATTGTTTTTGTATTTCTTTTAAACTTATTGTTCATAATTTATGGCTTGATCCCTTTCATTTTTTTTAGATGAATATATATTACTACTGCTTTGATTTTATTTTTTGGGTTAATTATTGTAATTGGCAAAACTGCAAAATATCACTGTCTATTAGTGATAGACAGTGACATTTTGCAAACCTGTTTTTTTGCACATTTGGTTCCGTTTTTGGTTGGATATGTCTACCACTAGTTCATTGCTGTGAAATATGCATGAGTATATGCTTGAGGAATTAGTGTTGATTAAATATCTTTTTTAGTTGACTGTTATTTAGAGTTTTAGTAATTTCACTGTTATTTAGAGTTTAGTAATTTTAATTAGTCGACTTGCTGTGTAGGTTATAAGTCACCCGTGTGTATTTAAATAGGCTTTGCCTATCTCTTTTAAATACTTAATAAAAAATTTCCAGATTTAGCTTTGTGTTTCAAACTGCTCCTAGACTCATCACCTTCCCTGCTCTTATAGTCTCTTGACCTTTATTTACTTTTGATTCTTTGGAGGTAATTATTTTTGTATATGTAAGGATTTTTATTATGAAAATCGAATAAAGTAATTGGTTACAAACACTTTAGTTTTTTTTCTGATGCTCATATAGAAATTAATGTAGGAAAATACACCTACAGTTCCTACCCAAAGGAGTCATCAAGATGGTCCTGCCGTGGCTAGAGTAACAGAGAGTGACCTTAAAGTGACGGTAGAAAAGGAACTTGTTTCTCAAGCTGAGGAAGAGGACATGGAGGCACTTCTGGGCACGTGAGTTTGACTTCCCACATTTTTCATGTGTTTTTTTTACAAGACATATTTTTCATGTAAATTGTGACTTGTGAGTTGTGATGAGTCTGTGTGAATAATGTTAGAATACTGGTACAGTATTGAGTATTGTTTCTTTTTTGCTGATGCTTGATTGATTGTAGACAATGATTGTTGTGCTGTTTATGATTATTGGTATGTAGTTATGTGATGGGCATTGGTGAAGCGGAGGCCTTTTCTGAAAGATTGAAACGAGAGCTCCTTGCTTTGGAGGCAGCAAATGTCCATGCTATTTTGGAAAGTGAACCGTTGATTGATGAAGTAATTTCTTGTTTATCTATTTTTCTCTACTATTCAATTTTTCATTTCCCTTCGCACATTTCGACAATTTTTGCTTTATGGAAAAAGACATGTCACTATTTTAGAGCCTCTTATCTGCTGGGCTATGATTTCCTAAAACAATAAGCTTTATCAATGGATATATGGCAAGAAGTACTTCTGCTGGACCACTATTAATCATAATGATATCTGAGATGCTTAACATCATCTTAGTACTATTACTACTAGTACAACTGTTTTACTGTGAGCAATTTTTACTTATTTCTTTCAGTATAGACCATTGCCCTGACTAATATTGTTAATGCAACTTCAGATGTTATGGAGTTTCTCATGATTGAAACCAGTATTTTATATAAACTTTGGCTGCTTGTTCTTTAGGTGCTGCAAGGGCTTGAGGCAGCAACAAATTGTGTTGATGACATGGACGAATGGTTGGGAATCTTCAATGTGAAACTTAGACACATGAGGGAGGACATTGAATCGGTAAAAAAAAAAAAAAACATGCATTTTATCTGTAGTTCTCTTTTGAAAATTTCTCTTGTCCTCACCTTCAATTTTTTTCGGCCCAGATGTGGACCCTAAATGCATATTGAATGGATTTATTGTCCTTTTTTTTGTTTATCTTTTCCTAGATGTAATATGCATTTATACAAACACTGTTGTGGCCAAGTTCTTACCTTGCTAGCATTATTTGCATGCTTCTTCTTTTTACAGTGTTTGCGTATAAATACTTGTAATATTTTTGCTTTCTCATTTTTTGCCATTTTTTATTTCTCTTTGTTTGTTTTGTTTGTCAATTAGTCAATTCCTTCATTTATTACATACATACAGATGTATGCATGTATTTATGTATTTCACTAATTAAAAAATATATTATGGATGATTTGGAAACTCATGGTTTAAAATTTTAATTTTGATGAGATAATGAAATATTATAACAATATGGTGACCAGATAGATCTATTATTTTAGTAATTGTTCTGTAAGTGAGATTCATACACCTCTTACCTTAAACTTGACTTTTATTTTATGAGCAGATAGAGACTCGGAACAATAAGTTGGAGATGCAATCTGTGAATAATAAAGCACTCATAGAGGAGCTTGATAAACTCCTTGAACGATTACGTGTCCCTCCTGAGGTATTTTTATTCATTAGATATTAAGGAAGTGAGGTTTTTATGCAAATTCTCTTGAGCCTCGAATGACATTTCGTTGGTTGTAGTATGCAGCATGTTTGACTGGGGGATCATTTGATGAGGCACGCATGATTCAAAATGTAGAAGCCTGTGAGTGGTTAACTGGTGCTTTGCGCGGCCTTGAAGTACCCAATCTGGATCCTACATATGCAAACATGCGATCTGTATGTAACAAACTTTCCTTTTGTTATTTTAATTTTCTTGTGATAGCACGTGTTCACCATGAATCATAATTTTCCCCGAAGTTTAGCTGTTTCAGTTGCTGACTTTTTTTTTTTTTTTTTTTTTAATTATTACTTTTTTTTTTCTTTTGTGCAATACTTCGAACAGTAGAGTTGTCAGTTGTGGTTTAGATGTTTGCAAAACATGAACAATTAAGATACTACCATGTGGTATAATAGCTGCTAGCTCTTTAGTCTTTAGGACATCAGTAAAGAACCTTCTTAAGTGTCGTAGCTACACTCTTCCAGGTAAGGGAGAAGCGTGCTGAACTTGAGAAGCTGAAAAGTACCTTTGTTAGAAGAGCTTCGGAGTTCTTAAGAAACTACTTTGCTAGTTTGGTGGATTTTATGATAAGTGACAAGAGTTACTTTTCTCAGGTATTTTCACAATTTATATATTTTTAGTCATAAATTTGAAGGTTGAATGTGGATTACTGCTGACTTTTATGTTCTTAAGTAGAGGGGACAACTGAAGAGGCCTGATCATGCTGACCTGCGGTACAAATGCAGGACGTATGCTCGTCTTTTGCAACATTTAAAGGTCATATTGCTTGAAAGGATTTGTTATGCGATTGCTTCTATTGCCTCCTTTTGTACTAATTTGTTGTTTTCCTTTTATTACTTGTAGAGTCTTGATAAGAATTGTTTGGGTCTGTTGAGAAAAGCCTATTGTAGCTCGCTCAACTTGCTTCTTCGCAGGGAGGTGAGTGGAAATATATCATTACCCTTTTTCAATATTATTACCTAGCTTTTGACCATTTTTTGAAAACATATTAATTTTTCAATATTTCATTACCATTTTAAGTGTATAAATTATCTTAATTATATAAGTTTGAAAATTCAATTTTTATCATTTGTGGATCCAATTTTTACAATTATTGTAAGTTTGAGGGTGCAATTTTTACATTTTTAGAAATTTAGGGGCCCAATTGTTATTACTGGAAGTTTGAGGGTGTAATTGCAACTTCCACTATACTTTAGGGGAGGTTTTTGCAATTTGTCCTAAAATTTAATTGTCAGGTAGTTCATTTTTTAAGGCCTTGCAAATATAACTTCAATATTAAAAGATCTAGATTTGAATTATGGCTAAAAGCCTCAAATAACCACTTGCTGGCCCTGATCTAAAATTTGAAAAGAGTAACGTAGTTTACCTTACTCTTGTTGTATCTGTTTAGATCTGAAGTCACTTAACTATTGATGTATACCAAATATGAGAATTTTGTTAATGTTTAAAAGTTGTGAATACAAGAGGACGAGTACTCTATTTATAGTGAAAGCAAAGTAATCCTAATTAATGAAAGAAATTAATCCTAATCCTAATTAATAAAAGAAACTAATCCTAATCCTAATAAACCAAAGAAACTAATCCTAATTCTATTAAATTAAAGATTTGACCATAATACCCTATTCCTACTACATCATTCTATCCCTCCCAAAAAAAAACTTGTTCTCGAGTTTTAAAACGAAAATGAAGGTAAAAATAAAATGGTAAGCACTCAAACGAAAACAACTCTGAAAAACTAATATCAACAACATTCAAATTGAATAAGTCGAGCCAAAATTTTTCTTTTGAAACAAAATAAATTTTTGAGCAAAATCACCATGAATTAATCCAAGAATTATGTTGTTCAAGAGATCCATTGCCATCATAAACAAGTCCCGCATTGCTTCATCATCTTCTCCTTCTTTCTTCGTCGGGTCTGTCAGTTCAACCATCTCTAACTTGTCAGCGATTTTGCCAGAATACCTGCATTTTTTCAATTCCAAACATGGCATCTCCCACGTTGCTTTTTACAATCAACTTGAATTAGGTTTTCAAGTTTATTCAAATAAGTTTGCCCGCGAGTATTCTCTTCTTCAACGACTTCGATTTTGACATCTCTTATGTTGTGGAGAGATTTATGGGTCGGGTACTTTCCTCCATTTTTGACATTGATTTCCTTTCCGATTTAAGTCTCACAATCTCCCATTTGAAAGTATTTTTGTCGATTTCGTTCCCACTGGTTATTTCTTCTTTAATCGGCTTATCATATTCTCCAACTTGAATCCTAGTCTGCTTGTCTTCACCAATGATTTTCGTTTCAAAGCCAAGAATTTTGATCGTGTTGTCTTCTTTTTCTGAAATTTTGTGTGGGCTCCCCGATTTTTGTTCATTGTTTTCTTCCTCACAGTGAATTAATCCTAATTAATAAAAGAAACTAATCCTAATCCTAATAAACCAAAGAAACTAATCCTAATCCGAATAAATTAAGGATTTGACCATAATATCCTATTCCTACTACATCAACTATAGTTGTCTTAGATAATTTCAATGTTGGATAAGCGGTGGAGCCAGGCAATAGTTAACTAAGTAGTTAGTGATGTAGCTGAATAAAAAAGTAAAAAAGCAATCATGGATCAATGGGTTTTCTAATAATTTTAACAATTTTTTCCCTCCATTATGCTTCAATTAAAGGTTTCCTTTTACTTTTTTTTTCCCATCTTTTCATTTTCTCTAGATACTTATTACTATATGAGCCTTTTATCTGCCATCGAAATTCATTCGTATTCCCTAGTCTGTCATGTCTAGTTTTTTGTTCTCCCTTTTTAGCCTGAATTCACTTGTGTAGATTATATTTCATTTATTTATTTTCTTTAATGTGATATTTTTGTTCATCTTTAGGCTCGTGAATTTGCTAATGAGCTTCGTGCCAGCACTAAAGCATCAAGAAATCCAACTGTCTGGCTCGAAGCTTCCTCTGGATCTGGTCAGAATGTGAATGCAGCTGACACCTCTACTGTCTCGGAGGCTTATGGGAAGATGTTAACCATTTTTATCCCTCTTCTTGTGGACGAGGTAAAATTTCTGGTTCTACTATGATTAATTTTGTTCTGTAAATGATTTTTCCCTTCATGATTACATATGCAGAGTTCATTTTTTGCTCACTTCATGTGCTTTGAAGTTCCTGCCCTTGTGCCTCCTGGTGGTGTTAACGGTGGTAAAGCAGGATATGATGACGATGACGATGATTTGGGAATTATGGATATTGATGAGAACGACAGCAAAAATGGTATTCCACAGGCTGTTATCATAAGTAATGAAATTTATTGTATTAATTTGTAGTCTTTTGACACAACATTCGATGTTGTAGGGAAAAATTCTGCCGAGCTTGCAGCATTAAATGAATCACTTCAGGACTTGCTTGATGGAATTCAGGTAATATCTACTGCTTTGTTTTCACCATTTTTGGCCTAACTGATAACTGACCATAAATTCAAAAAGAGAACAAGCTTAACAGATTTTGGATATCCATTGCATAGCCCTTATCAATATCATTCTTTTATTTGTGTATGTTTCTCACTTTTTTTACAGATGGGAGAGCCTTCTGGAAAATCTTATCTCCATACTTTGTATAAACAATGCAAGTTCATGAGGCTAGCTACTTGACGTAGTTAAAAACCTAATTAATCACCTTTGTTATGTATTCTATATGTTTGGTGTTACCAAGGTCGTTTGTCCATGTTGATTCTAGTTAGCATTTGAGGTATATCCCTTGTTAAATCGAATGTTGTTATAGAAGAAATACTAATTGGAAGATTTGATGTGTTGATAAGCTAAACACTGGTTTGTTTTAAACGGACATGGATGTCATTTAGAGTCAAAATGGTATAATGGAAATGTAGTTTATTTTACCTAAACTCAAAAACGTTACATTTGTCATAGAATAAATATCAAAATGGTGGCTGGTTATTGAATCAATTTGTTTGAAATGTGAACCAGGAAGATTTTTATGCTGTTGTGGACTGGGCATACAAAATTGACCCCTTGCGTTGTATATCAATGCATGGCATTACAGAGCGCTATCTTTCTGGACAGAAAGCTGATGCAGCAGGATTTGTCCGCCTTTTGCTTGGTGACTTGGAGTCGAGAATTTCCATGCAATTCAATCGCGTAAGTTTTGGCCGTAAGCCAAGATTGTACATGTGTATGTGCATCTACGCATTTGACTTGAAGCTAATGCTAGCAGTGTTACTTTCTGAGCTTTGTGTCATTGCTGACCTTTCTTGAATGTGCAAATGTTTTACAGTTTGTGGATGAAGCTTGTCACCAGATAGAAAGAAATGAAAGAAATGTTAGGCAGATGGGTGTACTATCTTATATTCCGAGGTAAATCAAATTTGCAAGGCTCATGCATTTGTTTCTTACAAGTGTTTGTCAATTTTGAGGATCAGGAAATAGGATATTGGAAGTATTAATTATTAGCATCTTTGGTTGGGTAGCCTAACTTAGAAGCTGCAGCTTCTAGTTCTAGCTGATAAATTGACTCTCCTTCTAAGCGCATGTACTCTTCATGAGCTATTGAAGGTGGTTACTTTGCAATTTATTTGTTTAATTTTTAGATAGAATTGTTGTAATTGTTCAACTCTTAAAGTACTAACTATTAAGTTTTGTATGTCACAGATTAAAATATGTAGCGATCATGTTAATTGACAATTAATAGTTACATTGTTGTGCATTCTTTCTTTGACATAGAGATGTATACACTTCATCATTGAGTAATGTAAAAAACAAAGGCTTATCTTTGGAATAAAATACATGACTATATGTTGATAATCCTTCTTTGGAAAGGAATTGGGGATAACATTGAGCTTTTTTCGCGCTTTTCTACTACTGATGGTGTAAATTGCAAGGAAGTGAAATGGGTGGCTTAGGGTTTAGGGTGAAGAGATGGTGTTCTAGTTTTCACTAATACATAATTGTATTGATCTGAGTTCCTATCTGTTATGTTTGATCGCTGGCGATCTTGTAAATTGAAGTGTTTCAACTCTGAAGATGAGTTCTACTAAGATTATTTGGAACAATAACTACTTCCGTTCTTTTGGGCATCAGAGTACCTATATTTTCTCTTGGCTTGTCATTGAGTTCTAGAAGATATTGCACACACTTAAGTGATGAGGGTTTCTTTGTAGTTTATATCTACTTGTTTCAATTTCTTTCTCTCTCTTGTACCTATATTTTCTCTTGGCTTGTCATTGAGCTCTAGAAGATATTGCACACACTTAGGTGGTGAGGGCTATAATTTCTTTTGTAGTTTATATCTACTCGTTTCAATGTAGTTTTTTTTCTTGTGCCTATATTTTCTCTTGGCTTGTTGTTGAGTTCTAGAAGATATTGCACACACTTAGGTGATGAGGGCTATAATTTCTTTTGTAGTTTATATCTACTCGTTTCAATGTCATTGTATTTTCTTGTGTCCTATCTGTAGATTACCCATCTCCTTATGATAATTATTAACACCTTCTTAGCCCTCTCTCGTACTATATGAATGATTAGAAACAAAATTTTTGCTTCGTCTTCAGAATCGAGAAAGGACTTTTTTCTTTTTTCCTGATTTTGTCAATTTGCTTTAAGCTAGCTGTATAGGCATAAGAATCGTACTACGCTGATTAAACATTCCTATAGTACGTCTATGCATTATTCCTATAGCTCATGCAACACACGTCTTGGAATAGTTAATGGCAAACGGAGAGGATCATTATTTTGCAGTGGTATTAACTATATCAAGGTTTAAGTTTTCTTGAGGGCATATATTTGCTTGTTGCTTTTGTGCATAGATTTGCGACTCTTGCTACACGGATGGAGCAGTACATCCAGGGACAGTCCAGGGATTTGGTTGATCAAGCATATACGAAATTTGTGAGTTTTTCTCTTATGAGAAACTATAAACTTTTCGAGTTTTTTAATACATATTTATGATTGTTATAGCGATGTGATTGTCAGTACTTTGAAATAGTTTTCCTTGAGTTTTTTTGTTCTTCCCTTGGCCGTGTGCAGCAGCTGCAATCTGCCCGTATGACTGGAGTCTGCAAATTGACATGCATATTTTGCAATCTCTAATGGATGCCTTTTTTGTAACTTGTTTTGATAGGTCAGTATAATGTTTGTTACGCTGGAGAAAATTGCACAAACAGACCCAAAATATGCAGATATTTTTCTTCTAGAAAACTATGCAGCTTTCCAGAATAGGTATGCATTGCGAAGTCAATCTTCAACTTTTATTGGAATAATATATACTTCTTTGTGTGTTTGCTTACTTTAATACCTCGCATGCAGTCTCTATGATCTAGCCAACGTTGTGCCTACCTTAGCCAAATTCTATCACCAGGCAAGTGAAGCTTATGAGCAAGCTTGCACACGACATATAAGTATGATTATATACTATGTAAGTCAGTCACCCCGGCCTCTCCAACCTTCCTCATCCCCACCCCACTAGATTGAATTCTGGAAATAAGTTTGACATTTGATCCTTCCAATTTTTAGCAATTTGAACGGTTATTCCAATTTGCTCGAAGAATAGAAGACTTGCTTTACACCATCCCACCAGAAGAGGTTTGTATGTTGCTAATATTTTTTTCCTGTTCATTATATGTGCCTGAGATTTTCCTTTCTAAGAAAGCTCTTTTAACTACCAGATTAAATGCATCATAGTAATCAACTATGTATTGCTATTGGTGAATACATGATGATTCTTGAATTCTGTATAATCATCAAGTTCTTAACTCAAGGTTTTCTTCTTTTGGTGAATGTTTTAGGTTCCATTCCAACTTGGATTGTCCAAAATGGATCTCAGGAAAATGTTAAAATCGAGTTTGTCAGGAGTAAGTTACAATTATTTTGGGTAATAATACATTTCTATACTTCCATGTTGAATACTGTATCTAAATGCCAGTTGGGGTGTTGTTAGGTTGACAAATCCATTAGCGCCATGTATAAGAAGTTGCAAAAGAACTTAACATCAGAGGAACTACTTCCTTCTTTGTGGGATAAGTGCAAGGTACAGTCTCTTCTCTAAAAACAAGTATTTGATTGAAATTTAAAAAACATATTAGGTTGGGTATCTGACAAATTTTCTCTAATTTCATTTGCAGAAGGAATTTCTGGACAAGTACGATAGTTTTGCACAACTCGTCGCTAAAATTTACCCGACGGAGACGTTTTTCTCTGTGGCAGAAATGAGAGATCTTCTAGCTTCAATGTAAAGAGAATTAAAACTGATGGGAACCTGATAATTCTGTATATCTTATTGGCTTCATTATTTTTGGATATACATAATTTTGAAGAGGTCAGCCATTCTTTGTTTCATTCAATAATTTTCATTTATCGACTCCAGAGAAGATTTGTAGAAAAGCCAATTTGTCTTCACCCATATTTTAGGTATTGTATTTCTTTGTATAAGAGCTCTTGGGTCGGTGTTGTGTTGTGTTGTGACCTCTTCTATCGTCTGCTATCGTCTTTCCGGGTTTGCATGTGGGAAAGGAGTTCATAGCGGTTCTTTAATTCTCAGCTTTTCTTACTAAAAAAAATGTAATGATATGCATATTATTATTAATAATTGAGAATTCCCCTATGTTCGCAAGTTTCTTTTAGTTAAAGTATATATTAGATTAGCTAGGGTAGAACACCACCAACCATATTAATATCATAGAAAACATCGAAATGTAAGATATCAACAGTAAGTAACCAAATTTATAAAATTTAAGATATATAATCTTATTACTTATATATATTCATATATTTAATTTTTATTTTTACATTTATATAAGATAAAAGATGTTTTAACCATGAGCATCCAGTTATAAAATAGTCACTATTCGAACTGAATTTGGAGATGTAGCAACGCATAAGCTCTTCTTAATTTGAATTAAGCTAAAGTGTTTTTAGATGTCTATTTACTTGTACAGTTCATGAAATACATTTAATTTTCTTGAAAAGGGGTTAGATATATAGTAACATAGAAATACTAAATTCATTTCTAAATGTTAATTCACTAAAATTTAAAATCGATACAAAACACAAACTTGAATGTGAAGTCACATTTGAACGACTAAAGAAATATCTCTATGCCTCATAGATGATTTCTGTATGAACTTTCATAATATCTGTTTAAAGAAGAATTGAAACTTAAACAATATACAATAGACATTAATTGGTTTGAATTTCAAAGTGTAAAGTCTCTTTGGACATCAAGAAGAAAGACCAACAAGATTATTACTGCGACAGCAATTGAATAACAAAATGGAATATCATGAAGTTATTTCCACAATTCACATTGCTCCACCTCTCTACTATGCCATTCAAGCTCACATCTAGTACGGGTGATTTCATGGACCTACTCTTGACAAAGCACTTCACAACTCCACTACGTAAAAAAGTCGTGTTTCCAACTTCAGTAACCAAACCAAAAGGTAAACTCGAAGATTCACAACTTGGTAAATCAGGCGAATCAACACCAAAGAAACCCAATAAAAAAGAAAAAACAAACAAACTGTTTATCGCCGCCAACAATAACACGACATAGGTTTAATATATGAACTCAAAAGAATCAATCTTTAGGGAAATTAAACGTACAATGAGACGGTTTTGAAAGAAAGTTTGTATTGTTATCACAAACGGCTCAAAAGTGCTTGAAAAATAATCACAGAAACAATCTCAGTTTCGATTGAACATGAGTCTGCTTTCTCATCATCGCCGCACTTGTTCATATACTACGAAGCAAAGGTAAGAGAAACGTTCATCCAAAACTTCAGAAACCCTAAAAAATATCGCGGAATAAAAAACGTAAAACGATAGAAAAAGGAGGGTTGATTTCTCTCAGACAAATGCCTCGTTTTGTCATCAAGGGTGAATGGATTAGAGATCAGACTCGTCATCATTTTTCATCATCACAGAGAAAACCACCTCCACATTACTATATAATTACAAAGTTTCATTAGAAAACAAAAACATAAATATTTACATGAATGAAGAAGACGGAGATTATGGCTCCTTCGTTTTAAGCGCAGATGTTTCATATTTATAGGTAAGAGAGTAATGCTAGGGCTAATCCTCCTGATTCTTTATAAGACGAAATTGCCCTTTCATAGTGGCCGAAAAGGCCCAAATTTTGAGGAAAATGGCTCAACAAAACGCTAGGATTCAGTAGATGAGATGATAAATTTAGTTAATAAACACTATTCTGCATGAATTTATGTTGATTATTCGCAATCTTATCCTTAATCCTTATTCCATTCCTAACTAATAATTCAATCTTCCATCAGTAGATGAAGCAGAAGATTTTTCAAAATCGGAAAGAATATATTATTTGGAGAACAAAATAAACCGAAAATGATTTGAGAAAACGAAGGAAAAAGAGAAGAAAAGAGGTTTGATTTCTCTCAGACAAATGCCTCGTTTTGTCGTCAGGGGTGAATGGATTAGAGATCGGACTCGTCATCGATTTTTCATCTTCACCGAGAAAAAAAAACCTCTACATTGTTCCAAAAAAAATGTTACCAAAAATGGTTTTTCAGAAAAAAGAAAAGAAGAAAAATATGGGATTGGAGAGGAATTCTGCATCTGAAAACAAGAGATTGAATCCAAATTGCTAGCTAACAAAGACGCAATCTCACCTACGGAAGAGATGTGCTCACAAACAAAAAAAAAATAATTCAAAGAAATATAAAAGCGCGGCGGAGAAAAAAGGTATGAAATGTTGAACAATTCGTTCAGTACTTATAAGGAAGAAGAAAGAGGGAGGGCGGCTAGGTCTACGAATTTGGCCCCGATGAGGCCAGCTTAGCTATCAAAAAACTTCGGCCCAATGGACTCGCTAAATGCACTAAAATTACCAAAAGAGCCCTTCATTCAAGTAAAGTTCTTCCATTTTTCTTTTGGAAAGATTTACTTCTCTATCAATATTTTATAAATATCCTAAACAAAAAAAATTTGGGTGAATACAAGATGTACTCGTTTACATACTTTCTAGAGATGTCTCTGGGGTGGGACGGGATCAGGGATGCCATTTCTCGCTTCCCATTTTATTTTCCATCCTCGTGAAATTTCTCACGAGATCGGTTCCCGGGAGAATTTTTCCCTGTTATTTATTTTTTAAAAAAAAATCAATCAATTTAGATATTAACGTAAGAAAATTCTAATTAAATAATTAAATTTATCACTAAATTGTTTATTATCTTAAGTTTTATATGACCATTAAATTTAAAGATAAATTAGTAGTTTTTGGTTTAAAAACTAGCCAACTTTTTGTAAAAAGAAATAAACATAAATCAAATTATTAACTTATACAATCCAGATTTAAATATTAAATTTAAACATATTCATTGTCTTAGCCAATAAACAATAAAACTTGAAATTTAAATGTATTGTTTATATAATCGTAATAACATAACCTTACATAACTATACAAAATAAATAAATAAACTATAATTGGAGCGAAAACGGGGTCGGGATCGGGGTTGGGGAATGCATTCCCCGTCTTCATTTACCTCACGAGGAATCTTTTTTTCCCACTCCCCCCCCCCCCATTCTTCGCCTAATCAAGAAATCCCCGCCCCGTTCGGGGTGGGTCCCCCGAGGACCCCGTCCTCATGGAAAAAATTAGACATCTCTAGTAATTCCTCATCTTTATCCTAAATTTTAGTTATATTTACTAATTAGTATCCTGCGTATTTTTTTGGACAATTTTAAATTTGTGATATGTTTGTTGGTTTTATGTCATAAAACTCGTAGATAATAGATATAATCTGTTGATTGCTATTAATAGAGAGTTACTATTTCAATTTCAATAAATAGTTATTGATTATTTTTTACTAATTAACCCAAATCCAATAAACTAACATCCTAAGTTGTTTTATGAGTTTGTATGTCTAGGATAAATGTTCGAGACAGTCTATAGTATAAGGATAAGGTTGAGTACCTTATCCTGTAACACTGGATACGGCCACATTGTATTTAATACAAACATAATGATCCAACGTGTTTGTATAAATGACACACAACCAAAGTACGTGTATTTTTTCTTTCTCTTACGTTTAGGGACTATAACAGACGTTTACAAAAGTTTAGTGTTCAAAATTAAATAAGATACAAAATACGATTTAAATAAGATACAAAGTTTAGGGACTAAAATACGATTTAAAAATGAAAAAACTATTTCAACTTTTAAAGGCATTGTAATTTTAATAGTGTCGAAGAGAACAACAGAACAAGAGATAATGAGTAATTACATGAGAATTGATATCTATAAAATAGGGGACTCAAATTGTTAAGTGATCGACAAAATGCCGAAAGAGGGAACCTCGATGGCTGCTTTTCTAGGTGTCAAAGAGCCTTGAGGATCCCAGAGAGTATCATTGAGTAAGGATTATTTAATGAAATCAGCAGCAATGTGATCTTGGCTCCCCAATATCACCTTCTGCCCCAAACTAAAGCAATAAGAAAGGGGTAAAAGGATACAATACTAACGGATCAAAGAAAATCATTGAATAGAAGAGAAGTAATGTATACTTGAAAGAACTGAAGAAAATTTACTCATGTCAAACAGGAAGTCAAGTCCTATCTTTCCTTCAACTTGTGATCACAAAGGTTGTCGATATTGATTGATGAGAATACAACAATATGGAGCTCATTGAACATCAAATTATGATAAACGTTCTACAACTACTTGCAACAAAATGTACAGAATGTAACAACATCAGTAATTCTCTACCACGGGTCTGGAAGGAAAAAGCCTCAAAAGAAAAGTCATTAACGACCAGAGACATACCACCCCTAGGATTTGAAAGGTTATCATCATAGAAAAAATAGCTCCACTTTTTTCCAACAAGTCTGGAGTCCTCGGAAGCCCTCTCATTTGGAACATCAACCTCTCCATCATATTGGCAGCTTTTGTCAACTGGTAAAGTCTATATGCCTGCAAGTTGATTTAATTTGTTAAATATATCGTTTCCTCTTTGGAAGGAATGAGTTAATAACTATAAGGGAACTACCTCAAAAATGATTGGAACAAGAGGCCAAGAAGCGGAGCCATGCCTATCAAGATGGGATTCAAATGCTAACTGAACCATACAACCAACCAGAAATGGGCACACTGCAACAAGCGCAGGCAGCCCAATCATCGGCCAAGTTACATAGACAGCAAATAGTGGAGCTATAACCTTGAAGCCAGCAATGAAGAAAGCTGTTGTCAAGTATCCTCTAAGGCCTGTAATGAGGCTCCATCTCTTTGAGCTGAATTGCAAGTATGGTCTTTGAACATGATCGGTAACGAGCAGGAATGACGCAAATCCAACATAAAACAAGACTTCAAAAACCAATGAACTCACAATGTCTGCTTGAACCATGCAATAGTATTTTGTTAGTAGTTTAGATAACAACTATAAACTCAGCTGCCAATAATACCGCACAGAGTGATATGAAACAAACATCAGACACAAGGAAACCCCAGAAATCACAATATAGAAATGAACTAAGTTGAATAGTAAATACCTACGAGAATCTCATTCTTGAAGAAAGCCTCAATTATGCCGCCAAGGAAAACTTGAGGAAGAATCAAAGAAGAGACAAACGCAGCAGGAGCCAGCACCCAGAGGATAGAGCCATTTTCTTCTGTAAAAGGAGCTGACATCAATTTACCCTCTTCTACCAACTGGTGAGTCAGACCATGAAATGAGACAGAACCACATTTCCCATGAAAGGGCTCCACTCCATTCAATCTACTAACATACAGAACATGTTTTTCCTCTCCAGATGATTCCAACTGAGGGCTTTTGTTAGAATCAGCCACACACATGAACGCCCCTCTCTTCCTCTTCAACACATTCCCTGTCAAATTATTGGAGCAGACAACTCTCACTCAATATTAACTACTATTAACAGGGTGAAGATTCAAGAATAATTGAAAACATACACTTGGATGAGAATTCAAGCTGCACTCCTGGTCTCCTTGGCAAAACTGGGTTTCCCAACTGCTGGAGAAGAAATTAAGAACAAAACTATGAGGATACTTACGAATGAGAGAACAATCATAAAATTAAAGTAATGGTAAGTACAAACCATTTGATGAAAGCGAGAACGGGCATCTTGTAATGCGAGAAGTGGGGAGGGAAGGCCACGAGAGAAGGATTGAGATAACATAATTTTAGGGTTTTGGAGAACAGAAATTGGTACTTAAACCCTGAGCCCGCGAAAAATGGTTGGGGGCATAGGTGTGTCCGAAGTTTTAGACTCAAGAAGATGGTGAGAGTGACGCTAGGGATTATCGTTCGTCCCAAATTGCCCCTTCTTTGTGGGCCGACCGGTTCAATTGACTCAATTTCTTGGGGGGTTTTTCCGGGCAACTAGAGAAACGATTCATTTTGAAAAAATAGCAAAAAATAAATTTAGAATTATAAAAATAACAAAATAAATTTTAAAATTATTAATTACGAATTAACCATAAATCAAAATACTCTAATTAATTAAACAAAATATTTTCAAATATCGAACATGAAATTACTTTTATATATATATATATATATATATATATATATATATAACTAAACAAAACACAAATATTTTGTTCAAATAACTATTAGTTCTTACAAATACACTTTACTAAAAACGATAACTAAAATTTGTGTATTCAATGAAGTGGGTAAGCAATTTTAACATGATCAACAACACCATAAATACCTTAAATTTGCAGCTCATTTAAAACATCAACATATAACTATTAGTTTTTGAGTTTCGAAACAATATTAGATACAATATATTATACAATAGCTAAACACACATATTCGAAAGAAAAAAAGAATAACAAAAGGAAGGAATAAACTCAATATATAGGGATTATACCAAGATTCCACCCTAAATATAATTAGAATTACTCTGTCACGAAAACAATTCAACTATTTAAAAAAAAAATAGTACAACAATAAGGAAAAATTAGTGTAGCAATAAGTACTCTTAACTATCCCATAAAAAATAACAATCACTTGATCTGCACATAGTCGAGGATTTAAGGAAAAAATAATATAGAAGTATTCTTAACTATCCCATAAAAAAAAATACTCTACAATTATCGCGGTGGATCAATCAAGTTTCGGTAACTCCATTCCCCCACCATCTAAAGCGTAACTACATAAAGCAAATACTATGTATTTATCATCTATAAATCATATCATTACAACTCCACCGTCGAGTAGGATAATATCAATAATCGTATTTGTTACGTGGGGATTAATATGAATATGTAAGAGAGAGTATTGTAAATATAATTATATATTATAAATGTAGATATTCATAACCATTGTAGGTTATCCATTGTCATATAACTCTCATTCAATTTCATGTTGTGACATTCATCCTATTGAATTTCATATTGTAACATATACTATGACATGTTTTATAAATAGAGGTGTGTCGTGCTTTTGTAAGATACACTACAATTGAGTTCAGTTGTTTTCTATACTTTCTCTCTTCTCTACTATTCTCTCGTGTTTTGTACATCGTTGTTGTTTAGTTTTTTTGTTCTTATTTCATAATATAAATGACATTTTTACTTTTTTCTTTTTTCTTTTTTCTTTTTAACTGTGACTGGTTTTTTAGAAAACCATGAGCGACAAAGCCATAAATTTCTAAAAACCATAGTTGATGAGGGAGGGCGGCATTCTAATGGTTTTTTTGTTTCGGTCGGTTCGATCGAAAAATAGTTGTTTCCTTTGACTGATCGATAGACTGGTCGGTTTATTAAAATAAAAAATCACCTTTTGATCGCCCTTCTTTAAAATCGGTCATTTTCTGTCGATTCGATCGATTTCGGTCGTTCGTCTCTATTTTTTGATTTGCTTTGCTCACCTATAGATTCAAGTGAGACTTAGTTTATGGTTGGACCATAAACAAATTGTTTGTTGGAGGATCATGGTACTTAATGTGATAAAAGTAATTACAGAACTAAAACGAACTTTTGACCCAATCATATTTATGAACAATTTGTGAAAGATTAACTTATTTGTAATGATCATATCTATGACACAACTTGTCCTATAGTACACAAGAGTGCAATTATAGGTCTGCAGAGGTTTGCCATATAGTTCATGAATAAAGATTAACTAATTAAAAAGTTTAGTTAATTCGTCTTGGATCATTGGAGCTTATAATATGTGCAAGTTCATAAAGTCTCATTGCTAGCTCATAACTGCCATCAAGGATAAAATGCAATAATTTTTTTTTGAAACATTCAAATTTATGAAAAAAAATATTAGATACGATTAATAAAATTATTAGGATACATTATTATAAAGTTTATTCGAATAAGATTCAAATTACCACTATATAATATGGAGAATTCAATATGATCCATATACTTAATTATTTACTTTGAATCTCATTCAAACCAAAGAAATGGTGGTGATTAATTTATTTGGATATGATTCAAATATTCAACCATTTGATATATTAAAATAGATAATTATAATTTTGATTCCAATGTCAGATATTGAAAAAGACAACTATAATTTAATTAGATTAATCATAATTATAAATTGCATAATTATATTAAATAAACACAAAAATGTTAGAAAAACAGTATTTATGTTAAAAACTAAATTATTTCTTTAAAAATTAGAATATGTATTATGTAATGTATTATAAATTATACAATCCTACCAAAGTAATTATTTTACAATAAAATTTAACTTATAACATGTTCATAGTTTCTAGTCAACCAAATACTGCTAGTTTTTTTTTTTAAATATTATATCATATACATTTAAAACTATAGTTTAAATTAGAATCTAATTTATGAATATGCTATCAAACACGTACATATATATGAACATATGAAATGCAAATTACATAAAATTACTTAATTTCAAATTTTCATTTGATTTTTTCGGTGATTGCCTTTTCTGTTTAAGAAATATTTTGTATTTTATGATGGATGGTAACAAAAGGGCCTATAACTTCTTAGTAGACGGGAAAGTAGAGATGTTTTTAATCATCGAGCTATGCTCTATGGTAGGGTGACGATGATATGTGTTCTTGTATGGCTAGAAGTACGTATGAATATTTTAAATTACACAATTTTTATGTATTTGATAAATTACCAAAACAAATTATCTTCCAAAGGAAAAAAAAAGGTGTATTTGATGGTTTTTGTTGGTATTTGAACCCCAAATATTGAGCGATATGTTCTCCTTTAGTTTCCTAAAAAAAGCATGTTTCTGATTTGACGAAAATGAAGGTTTGGTTGTCTGGTTTTCTTGAGTGTTGGCATTTAGAATATTCTAATTATAGACAAACTCTGTTGTGTCCACCCTTTTTGTTTTTACATTTTTAGCATCACTTTCCTCTATTTTCTCTCCATCATCAACCCATTACATCAACCCTAAAACTCCCATATTAACTTGGGTCTTTTGGGTTATTAACCTTCTGGGGTTAAAAACTAATATTTGTATATGAAATTTTCACTTCTCATGTGGGAATTCATATAATAACAATCCACAAAAACGGAGAGAAGGTGGGAGCAGAATCAGAAATAACAAACAAACAAAAAAAAAAAAAAAAAAAAAAAGAAAGAAAGAAAAGAAAACAAAAAAACAAACAATATGTTTGGAGAAGGCAACAGCATTCCTCGAGCCAAATACGGTGGCAACATGGCACATTCCGACCCCAACATTTCCTCCACCTTAACTGAAGAAGATTTCGCCATGAGAAACAGCAGCGCTTCCGTTGGCGGCCAAGCATTTTACGATCCGAGTCGTATGAGTGGGGAAGGCTCTCCCATGACAATGTCGCCATGGAATCAAACCTCCATGTTTGCTAAATCTCCATGGTCTCAAGTGGAAGAGAACAGCGGTCCCCAAAATGGCTTAATTGGCTCTCTTGTTCGTGAAGAAGGGCATATCTATTCCTTAGCTGCTTCAGGGGAGCTTCTTTACACTGGCTCCGACAGCAAGAACATTCGAGTTTGGAAGAATTTGAAGGAATATGCTGCATTTAAATCCAGCAGTGGGTTGGTAAAAGCCATTATAATCTCAGGTGAGAAGATTTTTACTGGACATCAAGATGGGAAAATCCGCGTCTGGAAGGTGTCACAAAAGAACCCAAGTGAACATAAACGAGCTGGAACATTGCCAACATTGAAAGACATATTCAAAAGCTCAATCAATCCCAACAATTACGTTGAAGGACGAGGACGTCGAAGGGCTCTATGGATCAAACACGCTGATGCAGTGTCTTGTTTGAGCTTAACTGAAGACAAGCTGCTTTTATACTCTGCCTCATGGGATAGAACACTGAAGGTATGGAGAATTGCAGATTCAAAATGCTTGGAATCACTGAATGTGCACGATGATGCAGTGAATTCAGTGGTGGCAAGTGTGGAAGGGCTGGTGTTTACAGGGTCAGCCGATGGGACAGTGAAGGTATGGAAAAGGGAAGTGAAAGGGAAGGCAACAAAGCACACTCTATTGGAGTCATTGTTGAAGCAAGAATGTGCAGTGACGGCGTTGGCAGTGACAGTGGCTGGAACCGTCGTGTACTGTGGGTCATCTGATGGGATGGTGAATTTCTGGGAAAGGAAAGGGAAATTGACACACGGTGGGGTTTTGAAAGGGCATAAGTTGACTGTGTTGTGTTTAGTGGCAGTGGGGAGTATGGTGTTTAGTGGCTCAGCCGATAAGACTATATGTGTGTGGCGGAGAGAAGGGGCAATCCACACATGTCTGTCAGTGCTGACTGGGCATACTGGGCCAGTGAAATGCTTGGCAGCGGAAGAAGATAATGAGTCGTCGAAGAATGGGGACAGGCAGTGGATAGTGTATAGTGGGAGCTTGGATAAGTCAATTAAGGTGTGGCGAGTATCTGAGATGGCGGCGGATAGGAATGCAGTGGCAATGATGCAGCAACAATTTATGAATGATTCAGACTCAGTGCCATCAGATAGAAGTTTCTCCTCTTCCAACAGAGCAACCAGCATAAGCAAACGACTGTGAATGTGAATGAAAGAGAAATTCAGAGAGTGAATCATCTTTCAACATTTTGTGAACTTTTTTTTAAAAGTGTGTTTGACTTTGACCCCATGTGTTGTTTGTTTTCTGAACCAGCAAACTCACCTTCCTCTTCTGTTGTATATTGTGGAACATTAAAAAGGATCTAACCCTCCACTTTGTGTGTATTCTTGCATTGATCATAAAAAGCATACTAATCATATTTCCCTTTGAATCCAAATCCACTACTCTTTCTTTGTATTTCACAATAATAGTTCCAAATTTCAAATTGTTCTTCTGGGTCCTCAGAGTTTCAGCTTAAACTAGAGCCTCGTGTGCATAATCATTAATCACAATTCACAACCCAAATCCAAATACATTGGGGATTTTGAGATTCAATCCCTTTGCTGATCAAATCTAATTATACAAGCATGGAAATAAACAATCACACCACTAAAGAGAGATTAAATAATTTTCAACCTAATTTAGGTGATGGCTATGATCGATTGGAGAAAAAAATGGAGAGCAAATGTGAAAGAGGTTTGTAAATTTTATGACCTTTTCTATTCAAAACTGAATTGTTGTTTCATTGTGAGAGTGTACGAGTATGGCTTCTTCTTGCATCGATTTGGCTGTGAGACGTCAGACCATCCAAGTGTGCACTTCTGCAGCCAACTGGGTCGAAGTCTAAACCAAGAGGAACAACTGGATCTCCTCCTTCGAGCACTCGAAGAATCTGTAAACAACTTAGATGCATCAAACAACTACCACAATAAACGTTTAACAAAATCGATAATTGAAAACAAACCTTTGACATTGCGGGTCTTGATTCAGGATCTGGACATAGACACAAGGAAGCGGCACGAACCATAGAATGCAGTTGATAATAGAAATCAGGGGATTGCTCGGATGCCATGCATGGATCTACGAAATGATTACTACTAGCTAGTAAATGTTGAATTTGCAAGGCAGAGATGGGGTGGAACCATTCTGATATGAATTGTTTTCCCTCTAGACGGTGTAGTTCACAGCTTCTTCTGCCACTAATCAACTCTAATAAAACCATGCCAAATGCATACACATCCACTTTATGTGATACCATACCGCCATTGATGTACTCTGGTGCTAGATACCTGGGGTACCAGAAATAACTAGATGAATCTAGTAATAAGAAAATTTTAGCGTATGATCATTGTTTTTGTATTTTATTTTATTATTGTGTGAGTTAACAGAACAGACTTAACTTTTTAAAATTTAAAACTTAAGACAACCATCAAGCAACTACGTAATCTTTGAAAGTTATAGTTTTGCATATAAATGGATAGCTTCTCATATAACAGGATGTAGAGTGAATACCCTGAAGTTCCAATGACTTGCTCCTCAACACTGGTAGACCATTTAGAATGCCATCTCGCCAGTCCGAAATCAGCAACCTGATGGGATAAATAATAAAGTGCGAAGATCATCTTAGAATGGGTTTGAACTATCATCTAAAAGAGTGGATATCCTGGAAAAGAAAATAAATGCTTCAAAAATGAATAAGATTGATATCAAGAATCAAAGTACCATGGGTTCAAAATCATGGGTTAGGAGGATATTGTGAGGTCTCATGTCTCTATGAACTATACATCCAACTCTACAATCTTCGTGAAGATAACGTAAACCCCTTGCTGCTCCTATTGCTATTTTTTGCCTTGAATGCCAATCTAACTGGCTTCCACTCCCTGCCAATGACTGAAGCTTAGAAACTCCATGATTGAAATATTACAATTTAGAAATACAACTAGCTTGTAGTCATGATGAACTAGCGAATATTAAGTCGATGAAACAACCCAATTATATTAGTCGAAGAAATATCAAGGAAGAAGCGTTGAACTATACCATGTAAATGGAAATCCAACGAACCATTGCATATGTACTCATAAATCAATAACCTCATTGTGTCCTCTATACAAAATCCAATCAGCAACACTACATTTCTGTGTTGTGCACAACTCAACACTCGAACTTCCCGAGAAAAATCAGCATCTGCTTGTAACCCTCCACATTTCAACTGCTTCACGGCTACAACTTGGCCATCTCTCAAGATTCCTCTATGAACAATTCCGAAACCACCTTCTGCCAAGAAGTTCATATCCGAAAATCTGTCGGTTGCTTCTTCGAGCTCTTTGAGGGAGAACTGTCTAGGAGGTTTTCCAAAAGCTGGTGCCTTGTGTTGACATATTGAGCACAGAGGAGGGGGTGCAGAGGATGCTCTGCCCAAGGAGACAGCGTCCCGGATATTTGAGTCCACAATGTAGTCTTTTCTCTCAGACTGGTTGAGCCTCATATCTTCAAAAGTCGTACTCTTCTCAAGACTTGTAGGATTACTGAATGGCACCTTGGGAGTTGATGCAAATCTAAGGAATCTTCTTTTGGACTTGGATAGAGTTTTTCCTTCCGAAATGTTATGGTTCTGAGAAATCCAATAGACACATTTTTGATTTGAAGCCACAGATGTTGGAGGTAGAGAGAGAACTTTTTCTTCCATTGGGGTGGATGAAGATAATGACATGCTTAAATCGTTAGTCTCATTAATTGGCAAATGATTTCCTTTCAAGTTTCCTTCATATAGCGGGTTTTGCTCATATACAAGGAAAATAGAAGACACCGCCTCAGTACCCAATTTTGACACTTCTTTTGAGGATTTTCTGAATGAGGCACCGGGTTCTTCTTCTGGTCTGCTTGCTAATGGAGTTGTCTGCTTCATCCTATTTTGTTGAACTTTTCGAACAGGAGAAGAATTAGCTGAAAAGAAGGGAGTTTGAGGTTCACTCCAGCACTCCAAATTAAGTCTCAGAACTTTCGGTTGAGACCCTTTCATAGTAACAATATTGCAGCTTAGATCTTCCAGACAACTCTTTACCTCATTCTTCAATTTCCTGGTCAACAATTAGCTATGGCATTAGATCTTGAAACTTGTTTATTAGTACAGCCATCATATCATAAAAGAAATAGAGCCAAACAAAAGTTAAAAGAGGAAGCATAGGTCTTAAGATCCAACAAGAAAAAGGAACAGAGGAAAAAGAATCACAATCGATGATAATTAAGTAGCATTCTATTAAAAGGGATATCAAACAATCAATCTCCAATTAAAATACAATTGGATCCACATAATAAATTAAATACTTTGGATAAGGTCCATAATTATTGGTTCACTGGGTAATATTTTTCCACTGCACCACAATCTATGAATGCAAATCTCCCACAACCATTTATTCTTAGTGAACGCTGTTTATAAAAGCTGCATAACAAGCTTCCAGAGGTAACTTGATTTACCCAGCTTGTAATAAAGTTACAAATAATTATGTTAACCAAATGGTCTACTCGCGTGACAAGATCAAAAGCCCAAGAAACATAAAAACCTAGTACATTGTGGGGGTAACTTACCTGTCTAGTATGACCCAGTTAACTCCTTTTAACTTTGCTTCAGAAGCGACAGATCCTCCTTGTGTTCCTGTGACCACTTTAATCCTCACTTGAACCTGAAAACCAATGGGACATAATTGGGTTTACCACGATCACTTAACTTTGTGGCTAATTATCATACATGCTTGGTTTAATTATAAAAGCCTGATAGATGATTGGTCTTCCTATTAGCATTCATCATAATTCATCACAATTATCATCCTACACCACACAATGTTGTAATCGACATCCTCGTTCCTTCAATTACACAGATCCAAAGCTCAGTGATATTACAAAACTCTGTAAGTTTAAAACTCGAAAACAACATGGGAACCATCAACATGCTAGCTTGGTTTAGGCTTTGGTCCATGTTACAAAATTTAACCCTATTGAAGAAGCTGAAAGGAAATGGGAGAAAGAGGGGGGGAAAGGTAAAAGAAACCTTTCTCCCACTGTCTTTTTCAAGGGTTCCAATGGTCCCAAACACACATGTATTCCAACCTGGCCCTTCAATCATTAACCTAATTAGTATTTTCCCTTAAAACAAATGCAGACTCCCTTCCACCTCCTGGAATCTTCTAAACTCAATAGCACAATCATCAAGCCACAAGGTAAATCAGAAAAGTTTCACTTTTTTGTTCGCTAACCAGACAATGACAACTAGCTAGAAGTGACAGCGTGGTCCATAAAAATGCATTTGAAACGACGTCGTTTAAAGAGTCAATGCCACAAGAAACCCATTATAGTGAAAGAAAAAAGAAAAAGGAAAAAAAAAAAGAAAATTGAACCTCAACTTGATTGTGGAAATGAAGCACCATCTGAGAACAAGACTCGGAGATCTCGTGTACCCGATCCGGCAGATTCTCCTGAACAGCACTCGCACAATCCCCGCTCCATCTGTGAAAATTCCAGAATCTTCGGCCTGAACACACAGATATTCAAACATGCCTTAATTAACCAAAATTCAATCTGACGTGAGAGTTATGTAATGAACCCATATCAGAACAAATTGGAAAGAATTGGCGGAATTACCAGTTTTCTCGACAGAGAAGACGGCGAGTAGGGTTATACAGTCTCCAGGACGGACGACATGAGTAAGAGCCCAAGCCAGTGCAGATTTGGAAATCACTCTCTCAGCCTTGACGGCGACGATAACTCTATCCGGCGCCGTTTTGGCACCGGGAGGCTCTTTCAAAGCAGCTTCAACTTGACCGGGGAACATTTCAGAAGCCAAGTCCTGAATGTTTTTACTAAACGTGAAAGCTTTTGAGAACATGAGGAGGTCAAGGAGCGTGAGAAAATGAATTTGCGTTTAGATGTGTCGACAAGCGCCAACGTCATGCGGTGGTTGTGACGATGATCCTCTACCGACTACAAGGAAGGGCAAATTAGTAATCCGACATTCGCGCTAAAATTCATCAATCAAATGGAAACTTCTGATATTTTCTCATTTTGCGGAATTAACTTCATACTGTAGATTCTCTCTCGGCTGAAATACACAATTCCATTCTCAATTCATAATTCAAATATCTACAACTCAACTATTTGTATATTAAACTGTTATTTGATCATTTGATTCCATCAATGAAATCAGAAAATAAGCAATCGAGTACCATATGAATGAGAAGAGAATGAAGAAAGAGATGATACCTATGTGAGAGAAAGAAAGTGATGGAATAATTGGCTGGAGTTGCTCCACGCGGCTACCTTCAAAACCACTGCGATCAAAAGAAAGAGTTGAAACGGATTGACGGGGCTGCCGGAGAGGTGCTGATGTGGAATTAAGGAAAAGACGGCGTCGTATTGTTTGAAAAATGCCAGAGAGAGAGAGAGAGAGAAAGCGGGAAACAGAGGACGGAGTTGGTGATCGGACAATTGATCGCCGGCGTTGATTGGAGAAAGATAGATAAAGAGCGAGAGAGAGCTCTGTTTCCAAATGGTTGAATGAGACTTGCGCGCGTTTCGACGTCATGCGATCCGGCGCTCTGCCGCCGTTGAATCTCTTTAAATAAGAGTTTAATTGACATAAACCTTAATTTTCTGTGGAACTGACACAAACATTATCAAATTCAATGTTTGAAATTCCACTATCAAACTTCGAAAATATATATATATTAGCTTCTGTAATTTTAATCAATCTTAAATTTAATTTTGTTTTTACAAAAAATGAGTTAAATAATAATAATACTAATAACTTTTCCCAAATATGTGATTATATTACAACATTTTAAAAAATTATTCTAAACGAAGAAACTCTCAAAAATATTGTGTTTGTCAATATATAGAATATGAAATTTTGCAATATTTTGGTTCACAAATTGGCAGTGTGAACCAACTTTAAGATTTATTGGCATTATTAACTAAAATTGGATATTTGAAAGTATAAACACTAAAACAAAACGAGTATAGAAGAACAAAAATTAAAATGATATTTCTTTTACATTATATGAAGTGGGGGATCGAATCGCAAATCTTGAAATTGATAATACAAATTCATGGCTCATGTTGGCTCGAGGCCAAAATGGTGTATGAAAAAAAAGAAAAAAATAAGTCTATTTTAATAAGCTATATTATTAATTATTTTAAAAATCATGTAATTTGTAAGTACAACCGTTAATGTATCAGATCCATATCGACTTTTCTATTTAACAGAAAATCAAACCTCAAAAGTTGATACTACAAGCTTTATACTAATTGAGGTTTGCTCACATTGGTACATCCACTTCAATGTTAAATTAAGAGCTCAAACGATTTCAAATATACACAAATGTAAATATTTTGTACATGTCAATTACTGTTAAACTATGTTCACATTGGCGATATATATTAAATTATTTTCTTCACATTTTTAATAAGTTTTGCTTAATGTATCATGTTATAATTATGAAGAATCGCCTTTTGAATCGACTTTATTTTCTCGACAGGGAATTTATGAAAATTTAGATGATATGAAAAAAATGTAAGTTTTAAAATTTTATTGTTTATATTTTCTTTAATAACTATGGAGGAATGATGAAATAAAAAACTTTGAGTAATGATTTTGTAAAATTGATTTCTAAACAATCAAATTTATGTTTGGTAACAAACTCTTAAAAGTGATTTTCATATATTTAAAATTGATTTTCAATCATCATGTTTGATACCAAAAGTGATTTTAAAACTATCAAATTACTAAAAGAAGGGTATTTTGGATATTTAAAAAACTATATAAAATTAGGTGGTGATTCCCGGTTAATTATTATTCAAGAATCACTAGAGAGTTAATACTTCAAAAATCAATTTGAGTGATTTCTGATTTTTCTAAAATCACTTTCTTTAGCTCGCTAAAAATATGTACAATAGTGATTTTAACTAATGAAAAAAGTGGTTGAAAACCAAACACTCTTATTTTTTAAATGACAATTAATATCTTATCTACTCGATATTCTGAACTACCAAAAGAAAGTTTGCCTCCACAAATCCAACCATATATGACCAAATGTAACATAAAATATTTAAAGATTAAATTTTAATTCTTTTTTTTTTCATTCAACAATTGCAAAAGTAGGAATCAAATTATCCATTTTTAGTTCAAATTCAAAATTCTTAACTTTGTAGTGCAATTATTCAATATTTGAACTTCAAATAGCTTGACTAACAAGCTAATAAATTTTGATGTGAGGAAATTGAAATTCAATTTCTACCCCACTATCCAATTATATCAATATCAAACCTTTAATTTCATTAAATCGAGGCCTAAACTTAAACACAAGTGTTAGAAATTTGAATCCGTTATTTAATTTATTAACTAAATAATAAATACGTGACCATAACTCAACATGATTGACATGCATTCAATTCTCTAAGATCTCGATGGTTCAAATTCTCATATCTCTTGTACTATTGCCAACATTCACAAACAAACTAAATGTGTCATTAAATATCGTAATGAAAATGGGAAAATGACAAATTAGTCAACAAATTTGAAATGAAAGGGAAAAAAAAAAGGAGAAAATTTGAAATAAAGGGAGTGGAATTTAGAAAAGAAAATTATAAAAGATGAAAAGGATAAAGAAAAGTGAGTCAAATTTGGAGGAGAAATTTGAAAACTTGAGGAGGGAAATGGGTGGGTGACCCAGGTGAGGGTTGGCCCATAAGCCCACAAGCCATAACCATGGGTCCATGCCCAATGGGGACCGCCTTCGCCCTTGGTGCCAGCCAATCGAGCCTTTCTTATCACCATCTCCAATACTTCATTGACCCAAAAATTAAAAATACCAATTTTCTTTTTCTTTTTTCTTTTTTCTTTTTTCTTTTTCTATCATTCCCAAATAAATTACAACTTTATTGGGAATTGAAACTCAACCCCTTGCTGTTAATTGAAGGATTCAGAGTTCAAACCCCACAAAAGAAAAGGTCTTGTCCACAAATATTGGGATTGGGATTGGAATTGGAATTCTTATATATATTTATATAATTGGTAAGGTATTATTATTATTATTATTATTAGAATAAGAATCATGTGACAAATAATAATGAAGCAATTCAATGGGCATCTCCAACACAAATGGACCACTTTCCTTATTTATCACAAATATTATGGCCATTCCACCATTTAATTCCAAAATTAGGATGGCTTGGTGTGTGACAATGATAACATAATGCTTTGATTTTTATTTCAATTCTTAAACTATGGGTAGCAAAGTTAAGGGGAAGTACCAATTTTTATTTCAAGTTTTCGTAATTTCAATTTCATTAATTTGATTCTAAACTTATGTATGCATCGAATTGTAATCTTAAAATTTAAAAAAGTGTTAGTAATTTTATTTTAGCCTGCTAATAAGTTTTCGATCTAAGTATAGACGTGTAATGAGTTATATAAAAAACATGTGAAATTAATAGATCCATAGTTTTATTAAGAGAACAACCACATTCGAATTAGGGTTTTTTTTTTTTTTGTTGTAATTTATGTGTTTTGGAAATGCTCTTTAATGGTTAATTTAAATTTATTTTTGCGTGAATGTTTTATTGAAATTAATGAATTATATGGATAACTTTTTCATTTTTTTTTGTTGTTAAAGTTAATAGACGAATAAGTGAAAATTGAACTGAAGGTTCAAATTGTAATACTTAGGTACGTTGCTTAACGTTGAAATTAATAATATTGAAAGTTGGTAATTTAAATTTATGTAAAAGTTGATTTTTTTTCTTCTAAAGTTAATTTGGGAGGAGGGAGAGGGAGGGAAGTTTTGAATGTATAAGGGGAAAAGAAAGGTTTAAAAATGACTTTTTTTTTTTTTAAAAAAAGTTATTAAAGCTAATTTTATCATGTCTTTTAATGCAATTTTTAATTTCAAAATTAGAGCTTAACAAAAAATAAGAAGTTTTCAAATATGGTAACAACTATTATCTTCAAATTTTAATCAAATTAAAAGTTAAGTAATAAGGATTAGTTGCAAAATGGACCAAACAAGTTATTAATTTAAAAAACCTAACCCATGATTTAAAAAAGAAAATGTAAACCATATATGTATACATCTGATACACATTTGATATATTTGATACAATTGATACTCCTGATAAACTACTGATGTAGGCTTAAATTACTTATATACCTGATACACTTGATTAGATTACAAAAAAATAAAATAAAAAATAAATAAAATTTGAAGTTCTTCTTCGTGGTAACAAACCCTCTCCCAACATCATTCTTTCACATCAACACTTCTTCACACTACCAACCACCGACCACTACTCCACCTCCTCCGCTAATTAACTCCATTGACTACCACATGTCTAGTCGTCAGTCGTCAGTCGACTGACCGTCTTTCACCACTTTTCTCTCTCTAACTTTCTTTCTCCCAACATCTCTCTTACACCAACTAGCACTGCTCTACACCATCTTTCGTCACCCATTGCTCCACCTCCTTGTCTCTTGCCTCTATTGACATTTGCATGCGTGTTCACCGGTCGTCACTTTTCTCTCTCTATCAATTGATAGTTTAGGGCAAATATGAAATAAAAAATAATTATAGATCAAAATAGGATGTTTTTGTAACATTCGCAAAATATTTGATCACACACCTACCAAATAACATATTCAAAGTGCTATCTATTGCAATATTTCGTATATTATTTTTTCTTTCGCGATAAAATATTAATGAAGAACATGTAGTTGACCTTTCTTTTTTTGTGGAGGTGGGTCCATACATTTTGATTTTGGATTAATTATGAAATTCCCCACTTGATTAGAGTTTAAAACAAAGGATTCCCACCCTAAACTTCACCTCCATCATCAAATTGATGATTTGAAAATAATTTAGCAAATCTAGTATTTCTTTTTCCATTTATGGACAAAAAAGTTTGAATTGTAAAACCCTAGAATATCAACCATCTATATTTGGTTGTTTTGTAGTCACATTGCTAACCAATATGTTTGTCTTGATTGGTCCTACACACCAAACTTTGCTAATATTTCACACATATATTATACATTATAGTACATATTGTGAATATCTCTTTATATACATAGTAAGTTTGAATTTTGTTAGTTAGCAACAAACCATGGACAAATGAACAAGAACAAAAGGATTAACTTACTAATTTAGGTTTCTAACATTTAAGTTTGTGGGTAAATATGAAGACTTTTATAAAGAGTTTTCAATAGGAAAATTATCACAAATCGAAAAATTTACAAAATATTTACACTTTATAAAAAAATTAAATGTAATTGATTTTTGTATTATAGTGGGTCTTTTTGTATGTAGTGTAAATATATATACATATTTGAAGAAACCATTTTTTAATATATCATTTTCAAAATTTTAATTTTGTATCCAATATATTTTTAAAATTTCAATTTCACATACAATAAGTTATCGACCAATCAAGTTTTTATCGAATAATTCTTTGTATGCAAAAAATTTAAAATCTATATCTTATAAATTTATTAAATTAAAAAATGTTAAACATGTTAATAATATATTAAACTCAAATTAGAAAATTTAAAAATTTATTAGATAATATTTGAAAGTTTAAAATAGAAACATTTAAAAGTTAAACTCCTATTTATTTATTTTAAATTCATGAATCATCTTACATACAAATTTAATTAGGGATTTGATTAACTTTTTTTTTTAATGGAAATGAAATAAGTAAGAAAACAAAGGTACACATTCAAGTTATGCTTAACTAATCAAATTTATTTCTTTTTTTTTTCTAAAAAAAAGAAAAAAAACTAATAAAATTAATTATTTTTAGTATTTTTTTCAAAAGCTGATGGATGTCTTTCAATATTTATTATTAATAGACTGAGACAATTTGCTATATTTAAAAATATTTTCAGTAATTTTATCATTTAAAATAATATTTAATTTGTTTACAAATCATAAAGTATTTATTTATTAATTTAAAAATACATATATTTTTAATTTTCTACATGCAACTGTTGCACTTGATGCAGACAAAATATTAATATTATTTATATAATCAACAGTGCTCTACATCTTAGTTCAACAATCGTGGAATATGATTTTGGACATGCACAAAAATTAAGGTTGTCGTTAGTGGCTATTTACATGTTCACACATACACAAATGGTTGCGGCTATTTACATGTTTAGACATACACACATTTGTATTTTAAGAAGTAGTCGTTAGTCGTTAGTCGTCTAGATGTCCATATGTCAAGTAAGTCTATCAGGATGACCCAATCATCCTTGAACAATCTCTCAAGTGTCAAATTATTATAGAAAATGACTAGCAAAGGTATAAACTAAAGATTTCAAACTTGTATTTTAAAAACAATTTTGTCGGTCAAAGTGTTTATCCTTTTAGTATATGATCAGCCGAGTTGTTTGTTAGGGCTAACTGTTGGAGACGAATGACGAAGTTGGTATTTGGAGTTGGTCGCCTGAAGAGATCATAGTTGGTTGGTCTGAGGTCAATGTTGATATGTGCTCATGAGAAGTGGTTGTCACTGGAAATTGATCATCGGAGGTGTTTGTTAGAGTCCAAAATTACTCCATGGAAGTTTGCTACTCGAGGTGGTCATCAAAGTTGGTTATCATATGTGAATATTTTTTGTGTGCACACATAATATACTAACTTTCTGCTCAGACAACTCAGTTATACTGATAACGAAATTCTCGTAAAAATTCTAAAACATACTATGTTTTAAAAACTTAAAATTTTGTATTGTACAGTATGATTCTCAATTTGCATTGGAAGTCGTAAAGAAAAATTCAAACTCATCCTCTGAATTTAAACAAAAGGCTCAGACAGGTTCAAATTAAAGCCGACGAAAAAGCAAAAGAAAACAAATACCAACGACAATTTGAACACCCTAAGATCACGTAACTCGTTCTTTTCGGAGAGCTTCACAGCTGACGGCCGACTTTCCGCCGTCTCCGTTTGCCGGAAAAGGTCGAAATCTGAGACATGGGAAGCGAGGGAAATCCAGTTGAATTTGAGAGTAAGATTCAAAAAAGAAAGAAAAGAAAAAAAATAAAAAAAATACAATGGTTGTCAACACACGGTGTAGGAGAAGATCTTTCGCACATTGTTCATTTTAAAAAATTGTAGTGAATGACAATTTAAGTCTAGAGGTTTGTGAGCTCTTCACACTCTTTCGATTTTACAAACATGACAAAAAAATAAGTCAACCTTAACCGATACAATACATTCGATATACATTTGATACACACGATATATATTTGATATACATATTTATATACATGAATGTTGAAAATGACAAAATATTAAAGATTTTTAATTATAATACAATTAAGTAAATATACCTACTAGATTTGTAAATAAAACAATATAATATTTTTGTAAATAAGTTGATCTTTATCAACTTTAGGGCAAAAAAACGTGAAACATATTTTTTTTGAGGCGTTTGAAGCGATGAGTGAGTTATTATAGTTGAGTTATAATATTTTGTGTTTAAGATATAGATTATTTTAGTTTGATTTATATTTTTACAAAAAAAGTATATATATTTTTCTTTTCTCAATCCTTTAACAAAATATTCAAAATCTTTTATCATAAAAATGAATATTTGGTATATCAAATATGCATAAGTCTATATCAAATACTTACCAAATGTATATTAAGTTGTATATCACGTGTATTAAATAAGTATTAAGTGTATATCAAGTGCTTATTAGAAAAGGTATCCAGTATATTGAGTATATATTACAAGTGTATCAAAGTGGATGATATTCGTAATGTATCAAGTGTATATTAGTAGTGTATCGAGTATGTCGAGTGTATAAAGTGTATCAAATATGTATCAGTTGTATATCATGTGTATATCAGATGTATCAATGTATATTAGGTGTATCATGTGGGTTGGACTTTTTTTTTTTTTTGTCATTTTTTACAAACGTAAATAAGTTTGTGCTATGGGCCTAATTTTTGAAACTTATTTTGCTAGACCACTATTATTCCCTTCTCATTTGATCTAATCTTTACTTTCCCCCAATTTTTTTCATGCAAGAAGCCCATCCATTTTTATAAATCTGACTCTTATTTATACCTTTTAAGTGATATAATATTAAATTTACATTCATCCATCAACTTAAGGTGTTTGATCGATTAATGATTCAAGATGGTATCAGAGCCCTGCATTATTGTTTCCTCCCCCAATTAATATTCGTTTCCACTTCTTAGGACTTATTCATATTTGGAGCTCACAAGCTAGTGGGAGTGTTATATATATTATATTAAATGTATATTTACCCACTAGCTTAAGCTACGTGTCATTCTCTTCACTTCATTACATTACCCACTTTTCTACAAGTAAAGTGTGAGGGTTTGAATCACTGATCTTAAGAGAAGTAAATACTAATTACCATTATATAATTGCTATAATTTTTAGGGCAAATATCAATTTACACTCTTGAACTTTGGGGCTTGTATCAATGTAAAATCTAAACTAATAATTGTATCAATTCAAACCTTGAACTTTGAGGGTTGTATCAATTTAAACCCTAAACTAATAATTATATTGTATCAATTTAAACCTTAAGTTTTCATAAATGCATCAATTTAAACACTGAACTTTCATACATGTATCAATTTAAACCCTCAATGTTCATAAGAGTGTCAAAGTAAAACATAATTGACGGTTTAAACTGATACACTGTATATAAGTTCAGGGTCTAAATTGATACGCTTGTAAAAGTTTAAGATCTAAATTGATACAATTATTAGTTTGGGTTAAAATTGATAGAAACTCTCAAATTTCAGAGTTTAAATTGATATACTTATTAGTTCAAGGTTTAAATTGATATAACCCCAAATTTTAGGAGTATAAATCGAAAAGTTCCCTAATTTTTACCGTAGTTTAATTTTTTTAATACAATTTTTAAAACTATATGATATAAAAATAGTGATTCAAAACCAATTTGGTATAACTTAGTGAAAATTGATATGTACCACCTTTTTTAAGGTTAAAGATTTGATTTATACATAAAAAGGGTTCAACATCAATTTTAAAAATTAATTGCAATCTACACAATGTTCATTTATTATAAATACCCATAAAACATAAAAGAAAGTCATATATTAATCTCAATACGAAGATATCCACTAATGAGAAGATTATAACTTGGAATAAAGTAAAAACAAATTAATTATTTTTAAATTTATTTTATTTAAAAGTATATCCATCAATATCAATATTTTCTAGATAAATCTATCTCTATAAACGAAAAATTGAAATTCTAATATCGTTATTGATTTGACATGATCAACATCAATATTTTAATTTATATGGTAAGAACATGGTATAAAATTTTCAACAACTCAATTTTTCCATTGATATTTTCATCACCATTTACACATTTCTATGGATTCAATATAATACCGGAGGTAGAACCAACCCTTCCATTAGAAAAATTTATAAAACAAAAAAGCAAGCAATAAAAAGTCATGATGTAAATATAATAATAAATAACAATAATGTTACCAAGTTTAAAAATAATAGTATATTTATTTACGTATTTAAATATATATTTTTGTTGTGAAATTGAGGAGTACAACGAAAACATGATTATCAAGAAAATATATATATATATACAACTAACTTTCAAACTTTTGGAGCGTGTTCTTAGGAGATCCACCAAAGACCTCTATTTATAGGAAAATAAGCAAGTAAATGGTGGATTACGTGGACACTAATGATGTGTAACCTTGAGACACATGAACAACAAATAAAGTGATGATGTTTTGACGCACCACAATGGACACTACGAGTGTATATTTGTAGGACACATGAATAACATAACAAATGAAGAAAGTGAGTTAAAGGCAATAGTTTCTTTAAGTACGCCATGCATGGATGAGTTTTTTATCGTCATTTTTATTCAAATTTCTGTAAAACAAGATGTCAATATTTCTATCCATATCAAGATTTAAAGCCTTACTTATAATAGCCATTGAAGAAACTTTTCTTCACTATAAATTGTCTTATCAAACCATGACATCAAGCAAGATGATAATGCAACTTCTCTCACTAATTTCTTAGATTTAGAAAATTATTGATTCAGAAGATCAGATTAAATTTATCCATTAGTTACACAAATAATTGAAATGACAAGTCAAATTACAAAAAAAAAAAAAAAAAAAAAGAAGGTAAGAACACATTCAAATATAGATTATCTTTTTTAGAAATTATAAATGAAAATATGTACAAAATATAACAAAATTTTAAATTTTATCAATGTAAGCACCAATAAACTTCTATCAATATCACTAATAGACACTAATAGACACTAATAGAAATTTATAAGTGATACATCTTAAATTTGGTTATATTATGTAAATATTTTAATTTATTTTGCTATATTTAAAAATGGTTTTTATTTATATATTTGTTTACAACCTATCTTTTTCACTCCATCCAAGAAGAAACCTAATCTTTATCAACTCACAAAATGAATGATTTGAAAAAATATGTTTAGTGGGGCCCAGATTCCATTGTTTTCTTCTTCAGCCTGGTTAGTGGTTAATGAACTGGGATTTAAAAACGGTTGGTCCAAATTTTGTCTAAGTTTGATCTAAACTCAACATAAAGTCGAAGGAAAGATCGGGTATATAGCATTAATTACACTTTTATTTAAAGAAGTAGCAAATTGCTCGACACACATGTGGATCAGTTTTCACTTGGAACTAAGTGTCTCTTTTCATACGGAAAATCTGACCTAAATTTCGTGATTTAAGAAGGGCATTGTACTGTCTGAGTGGTGTAGGAAGTACGGGTTGGAATACTCTTCAACGACGGAGCAACCTGTTTGGTCTGTCGAAGAAGATGAAGAATGGGTGTGATTTGTAGGATCGACCATGGAGTTCGGTTGGGCGGAAAAGAAACTAGGTGAAGACTCTCAAGAGAGAGAAAAAATTTGCTCTGATACCATATAAAGCTCTCAAGAGTAATTTTAATATTTGCTCATTTTTATTAATGCCATATATGAGCGCCAATGAGGAAACAACTGCTGATAACAAAACTCTAAACAAACAAACTAAGGCCAAAGACCCATTTTCATCCTAGTAGCTGGCATTCCAACTTTATACAAAACTATTTAATTTTGTCCATAATAATTTGAAGCTGAATTACACATAAACTTGAGCAGAAAGACGTGGAGTTAAAACAACTTCAAGTGGGGTTGTTTTCATACTGGTTAATCCGACCTTCTCTTCCATGTTGATTGGCTCCTGAGATGGCCTTCGAATTTCAAACCCATGAAGTAGATTTGCAAGCGTTAGATGCATAACTTGGTTGGCAAATGAAACTCCCGGGCACATCCTTCGACCACTCCCGAAAGGTATAAACTGGAGATGTTGTCCTTTGACATCGAAATCTTTATGCGTTGTAAGAAATCTCTCTGGTCGAAATTCATCAGGATCTTCCCATACATGTGGATCTTTTTGAAGCTTTTTGAGATTCACTATTAGACGTGTCTTTGCAGGAATGTGATAACCAACAAGATTACAATCTTCCATGGCCTCATGCAGGGCTATAAGTGGTACAGCAGGGTATAAACGCATTGTCTCCTTTACAATAGCTTGAAGATACAACAAATTTTTCACATCCGACTCTGATACCAACCTCTCTCTACCTACTTGTTCGTCTAACTCAACTTGGGCCTTCTTTAATATATCTTCATTATTAAGGAGCAAACAAAGAGCCCATGTCAAAGTTACTTCTGTAGGCTCTGCTCCACCCAATATTAGAGTCTACACCATAAGTTCCAAAATATTAGTTAGAATAGTTAAAAAATAGCGTTTGGATTATCAGTTTGAAAAAGAACTTTTCTTCAACATACACATTCTAAGATACAACGAGAACCATTTTGAAATAAAACACACATATACTTTGTGGGTTACTTTTGCTGAAAAAGTGTTCATAAACATAAGTGCATTTAATTTGTTCTACACTTACGTGCTTCTAAAAATATTAAATTATTGTAAAGAATGACAATTAAACACTACGAAAAACTAATAATAGATTGTGTTAGTGAGCGTGGGTAGAATCATCCTAAAGCCAACATACTTGAAAATTGAAAGTATAACTAAAACTTTAAGGTTCCATTTGGTAATTATTTCTTATTCTTTTTGTTTCGGTTTTTAAAATAAGTCTATTTCCTATCCATTTTTCACCATGATTTGTATCCTCTCTAAGTACAATAGTTGATTCTTCAAACTTCAAAAACAAAACACAAGATTTCAAAAGCTATCTTTTTTAGTTTTCAAAATTTGAATTAATTTTTTAAACTAATAGTAACAAATAGATAACGAAGGAAAAGGTTAGAGGGTGAAAGTATTGTTATAGGCTCACTTCTCAAAAAAAAAAAAAAAAAAAAAAACGAAAAAAAAAATCATCACTAATAGGAACCCAAATGTTCATATCAAGAATTCTTACCAAACATGTAGCTTTTGTGATGGTACCAACATCAT
>JBBPDJ010000017.1:4419704-4446039 GCA_037974625.1 Cucumis cinereus
TGAAGCGTCTTGTCTAGAATTTTGGCTGTCTTCTTCATTGCCTTCTCATACCCTCCCAAATCCAACCAACTCAAAAACGGAAACGAATCTGATGGAACAAAAGCAATAAACAGTTGAAGAAAATCCCTCAACGCTTGTGGGAACTGCTCGCCTTCGTCACTGACGTCGTTGCTGCTCCCTTCAACGGTTGTTGAAAATCGCTTTCCAAGCAGCATCTTAAATATGGTGTTCAAAGTTAATTCTCCAAACCAATTCTTCATCTCCACCGACACTTTCTCGCTTCCATTGGCCACCCATAACTCATAGAGTTTCTTCATGGAGATTTGAACCTCGGACTTGAAAATGTGTTGGAAAAGGTTAAGGTGTTGGTTAGAGAGAAATTCATGAGTGGCTATTTTGCGGATATGATGCCACAATGGGCCGTATTGGGTAAAAGCAAACATGGTATTATTATAGCCCATATGCTTTGCAGCTACAAGCTTGGGGCGAGAGGCAAATGCTCTGTCGTTTGTAGTAAAACACTCTTTCGCTATTTCCCAGTTGCTTACGACCACTGCTCTATAGCTTCCCATTTTGAGAGTAAAACATGGTCCGAAAGCATCCGCCATTTTCCCTAAGGTTTTGTGTGCTGGTTCAGAGCCACCTAGAAGATGAAGATGACCGATCACCGGCCAGGCGCCACTGGCTACCGGTGGCTGCAGTTTCTTATTCCGTCGTTCAGATTTGAATAATAATCTTCTAGATAAAACCCAGAAGAGAGAAAAGAGAAATAAGAGAAGAGAGATTAATATTACGACTGCAGTTTTGGAATATGATTCCATTGAAGTTTGCTCTGTTTTTGGTCTCCGGAAGCCCGAAATATTTCAGATTATTTGAGTAAAATGCAACTCCAAACGGCAGATAATACATATGAAAGGTTCATTGAATCAATAAAATGGGATCTGAAAGTTGTCAGCATATTTTTTTTTAATATTTCTCAATATCCGATCCTTTCATTAAAATAATAAAAATTGTCAGTTTCTAATGATCACTTATAATTCAAGGATGTAATAATTTAAGTTTATGATTATTTGAAAGAATTTATTTTTATCTTTTTCATTTGAGAAGTTGTAGCGTTGACCTAGCGAATTATTGGTAAGCCGAGATGGAAAATGCAATTAATTTTATTTGTGTTCAATTTGTCAATGGAGTCAAGACATCGTACAAAATTTATTCGTTGAGTTGACTTGATTCGATAACATAACGTTTATTTAAATGATTAGATAGAGAATCAAGTAAAAGAGACCAAAACGTTTTTCAGATGCAATATTGGATTGTAATAGTGATGGAGAACAGAGAGAAAGCAACCAAACTCGTTTTTCTTCTTTCTATTTCATCTTTTTGCTGAGGATTCCATTATGTTGGGTTGTAATTGAATATTGGATGCTCGTCTCTACAACGTTGAGTTATCTATGGATTGTTGAGGGTAAGAGATTTTTTTAGTTTTGGAAGCAAGAACCTTATGTTAATTTCTTAAGAATTACATAAGAATGAATTATATATACATTTTGACTTAATATATGTCTCTTTGGATGTATGTTTATGTAGGAAGTGACCCTTCTTCCATGGATCTATGTCTCTCTTAATCAATTCTAGGCACTAGAACAAATGCTACTTTCCATCAACCCTAAACCCATCGAATTATAGCGTTGACCTTCTTCAAGCTATTAAAAATGAAAGCACCAATTTGCTTTAAAAACTAAACATCTCTCTAAATAAAAAGAAATTCCCGCTCACATAACCAAAAGGGGTTACCAAGTTTCCAACAGGCCAAAGGCCTATTCAAATGAAATAAACGCTGACTGCTATATATAAACATATATTTATTCAAGTTGAGGAGGGGCCTTGCCCCTTACTGCCTTTGTCCCTACTTGTAGTGTCATTGAGTTTGGTAAGGTGAAGTAACATACTCACATGAATCAAATGTACGTTTAATCAAGAGAAGTCGATGCTAAAAATTGCATAGGAATCCCTCTTACTCTCAAGAGATTAGACTTTCCAATCGCAAGTTACATTTATCCTTTATCATTACTTTTTACGTCTTTACTTTCATGCACTTATCTCTATTCCATACACAACTTCTTCCCATTCACCGTACTGTAGCTAAGAAATCCAATTAACAAAATTCATACCAATACATCCCTGCGGATCGATCTGGACTTGTCACTATTTCACACTTTTTTGATATAGTAGTAGTACAGTTCAATAATTATAAATTTTATTTGAGTAGTAGAAGTTTGCAGACCATGAACAAACCCTACCATCTACTACTAAGTTTTTTTTTTTTTTTTGTTTTGTTTTGTTGTTGTTGTGTTACACTGTTTTTTCAGTCTCTCGTTAGGGAGAAGGGCAAAAACCAAAAATCTACCATTGTCACGCCCACCACATGTTATACATCTGGATAGAGTCTCTCCTATAATTAATTACAATAAACTAAAAAATAAATTACAATTAAACCCTAAAACAAATTCGTCGTCAAACTTAGAAAAGGAAAATATATTTATTATAATATAGTGTGCAAAACTTGCTTAATAAAATATATTATATATCTCAATAGAGTCTCTTTTGAATTTTTTTTATAAAAATACATTTTCATCGAAACATGTACAAAATTATCTATCCATTATGATATTTTCTCAACGTATATATCAATATATTTGTAAATTGAATTATGATATCCATGTCAATTTTGATATTTTAATCATGGCTCGTGGCCATTCAAGAAACTATTTATGGACTATAAATTGTCATATCAAACTTGTAACATCACTATCAAATTTTAGATCATGACAAGGCATGCATATCTTATTTATTTGCTTAGAAAATTAAGGATTTAGAAGATTATATTTTAGTGAAATTTGTCCATTAATGTGATAATAATTGAGATGAAGAGTCAAAATTGTTATCATACAAATAAAAGTAAAAAGTAAAATGTGATTAATTGAAAACCACAAAATCAGATATTAGTTATTGTCATTCCTCCCTTCCTATCACTTCACTTTATTCAATAAACCAAATGTGATTCTCACCAAACCTTACAAAAGGAATGAATTGAGAATATATAGGTTTACTTTAGCCCTATTTGCACTCTCACTATTCTTTCATGGCTGCCTTTTATTTGTTCCACATTTAATTTTTTAAAATATCATGGTAGACACATACAATAGTCTATCATAAATTGATTGTGATATTTTGCTATCTTTGTTAATATTTTCAAAAGTTTTGTTATTTAAAAAAAATCTCCTTTTAAAATTTGGACTATAACAAGGAAAAGGTAAATCGATGTTTTAATTACTTAATTAATTTAATCTTAATTACATAAATTCACTTATACTTAACCAATTCAAGATAATTAAAATAAAATTACCTCAAATTTGGGATGTTACATTTATGACTGCTAGTTATAGTGTTGATTTGTTGTCTAGCTGTTGTGGTTGTTGTTTCTTTCGGGTGTTTTTTAATATTTTCTTCTGATCCTTTGATATGTAATCCTGTTAAAATTTGTATGAACTTCCCTACTGTGTTTAAGAACAGTTTCTTGCTTTCATCTCATTCAAAGAGGGAGTTTGTTACTGCCTTATTATTGACTAAATATATTTTTAAGCTCTCTAGCCTTCATTCTTAAGTTGGTCCGTGGTTGTCTTAGAAGTTGTATCTGGATGGGTCTTTAACGGTTGTTGTTTTAAAGGTTGCGGATCTTGCAAATTATTTCTTTCCATATTTATGATTTTCTACAGATTGACTTCACGTGGATTATTTCCTTTCTTCTCCTTACCGATTTCTTCTGAGGATTATTTCCTTACCTTGGCTGTGTTATTTAAGCTCAATAAAGTCTCTGTGTTAGGGTTCCCGCATATGTTTGTTTTGTTATTAATCTTTGAGATAAAGAAAAGTTGGTGATCAAACATTGTTCTCATCTGCGTATGTGGTAGTTGTTAGTACGAATGGTTTGTTAAAGATTTATGTGAAACCAAATTATCTGCATTGCTTTAGGGAGACCTAAAGCATGTTCTATAGAGAAGGGAGTTCTCATCAACTTAGGAGGAGCCTAAGTCTTGTTCGTGAAGGGAGTTCACGGGTGAGAAGGAAAGATACATCAAGATAGATGAAGTTCTATTCACTTAGGGAGAGCCTAAGTGTATATTCACTAATAGCAACTACTTCTGAGAGCCTAAGTCTTGAAGAGAAAAAGTCTGGCATCTAGGAGAAGCTTAGGTGTCAAGTGAGTTAGCTCTACAATTGTTTTGTAACCTTGAGAGTCTAGGAATAAATACAACATTGCAATAGCTTAACTCATTGATATTAGTGAATTATCTTTCCTAGGCATACTGCCCCCAAACGTAAGTGTTGTATCACCGAATTGGGTTACCAATCCTCGTGTGCTCTATTGTTCTACTCTTTGTTATTTTTACTATTGTTACTATTCTTCCTAGAATATATTGTATGACATCTTACAATGCACAAAAGAATCGTTATTATATAATTTCAACTACTTGTTAGTTGTGTTTCCACCTCCCCAATGAGACGAATCCCCAAAATGGATGGCATAGTAAATCGACGACATTGACCACTTTCACTCATGCATATCAAAGGGCCTCCTTCCTAGGTAAAAGTTCACAACCCACTCAGGATTCAAGTCAATTCTCATATGGTCACCTCAGTATAGAATACCATAGCTCACATTTTTCCACATAAATGATTACATATCATTTGTAGCACTTTACAATAAGTGTAACAACTACAATGCAGACCGTATTTGTAGTGCCACTAGGATAAGATATCCAACTTTATCCATATACTACGGACTATTCAGATTATCACTTAAACATGATCCACATATATGTCTCCATATACATGTTTCGGTCATAATAGATAACCTTGCATCTTCGTTTATTGGTTTTGTGGGTTAATGAAACTAAATGTCAAATAAAATAAAATACTTTACTTTATTATATAAATAAAATGTTTGTACAATACAATTACAAACTACAAGACCACGAGATTTAGTGCATCAGCCCAGCAAACATAAAATTAATTTACATGGTGAGAAATGTTTATTAGACAACTAAGTAGTATGAACTTCACTCATTGTTATCCATGTATCAATATATGATATAGAGTCTTCATGCAATAAAATAAGAAGTGTGTTTAGATCGATGTGGCATTCCAACTTTATACCAAACTATTTAATTTTGTCCATTATAATTTGAAGCTGCATTACTCATAAACTTGAGCAGAAAGACGTGGAGTTAAAACAACTTCAAGTGGGGTTGTTTTCATACTGGTTAATCCAACCTTCTCTTCCATATTGATTGGCTCCTGAGATGGCCTTCGAATTTCGAACCCATGAAGTAGATTTGCAAGCGTTAGATGCATAATTTTGTTGGCAAATGAAATTCCCGGGCACATCCTTCGACCATTCCCGAAAGGTATGAACTGGGGATGTTGTCCTCTGACGTCGAAATCTTTATGCGTTGTAAGAAATCTCTCTGGTCGAAATTCATCAGGATCTTCCCATACACGTGGATCTTTTTGAAGCTTTTTGAGATTCACTATTAGACGTGTCTTTGCAGGAATGTTGTAACCAACAAGAGTACAATCTTCCATGGCCTCATGCATGGGCGCAAGTGGTGCAGGAGGGTATAAACGCATTGTCTCCTTTACAATAGCTTGAAGATATGACAAATTTTTCACATCCGACTCTGATACCGACCTCTCTCTACCTACTTGTTCGTCTAACTCAATTTGAGCCTTCTTTAATATATCTTCATTATTAAGGAGCAGACAAAGAGCCCATGTCAAAGTTCCTTCTGTACTCTCTGCTCCACCCAATATTAGAGTCTACACCATAAGTTCCAAAATATTAGTTAGAATAGTTAAAAAATAGCGTTTGGATTATCAGTTTGAAAAAGAACTTTTCTTCAAAATACACATTCTAAGAAACACTCATATACTTTGTGGGTTACTTTTCCAAAAAAAAGTGTTGATAAAAATAAATTTGTTTGGATTGTTCCATACTTAGGTGCTTCTAAAAATATTAAAGTACTGTAAAGAATGACCATTAAAGACTATGAACAACTAATGATAGGTTGTGTGAGTGATCATGGGTAGAACCATCCTAAGCCAACATATTTGAAAATTAAAAGTATTAACTAAAATTTTATGGCCACGGTAATCATTTCTTTTTTTTCTTGTTTCTATTTTTGAAATAAGTCTATTTCCTATCCATTTCTTAGGATGAATGGTATCCTCTCAAGTACAATGGTTGATTGATTTGTTTCCTCTCAAGCACGAGGGTTAATTCTTCAAACTCCAAAAACAAAACACAAGATTTTAAAAAGCTACATTTTTTAGTTATCAAAATTTGATTTAATATTTTAAACTTTTTGTAACAAGTAGATAAAGTAGGAAAAAGTTAGAGGGTAGAAGTACTGACTTACTTTTGAAAAATAAAAATAAAAAATCACTAATAGGAACCCAAATGTTCATATCAAGAATTCTTACCAAACATGTAGCTTTTGTGATGGTACCAACATCATAGCCTGTAAGTTCTTCAACATCTTGAACAGTGGACAACATCACATCCATGAAATCCTCTTCCTTGTGTTCTACTTCAATACAATTATTAGAAGTTCTCCTTTCTTGATGTTCTATTAGCCATTTATGAAGCGTCTTGTCTAGAATTTTGGCTGTCTTCTTCATTGCCTTCTCATACCCTCCCAAATCCAACCAACTCAAAAATGGAAACGAATCTGATGGAACAAAAGTCATAAACAGTTGAAGAAAATCCCTCAACGCTTGTCGGAACTGCTCACCTTCGTCACTGCCGTCGTTGCTGCTCCCTTCAACAGTTGTTGAAAATCGCTTTCCAAGCACCATCCTAAATATGGTGTTCAAAGTTAATTCTCCAAACCAATTCTTCATCTCCACCGACACTTTCTCGCTTCCATTCACCACCCATAACTCGTAGAGTTTCTTTAGGGAGATTCGAAGCTCTGAGTTGTAAATGTGTTGGGAAAGGTCAAGGCGTCGGTTAGAGAGAATTTCATGTTTGGCTATTTTGCGGATATGACGCCACAAGGGGCCGTATTGGGCAAAAGCAAACATGGTATTATTATAGCCCATATGCTTTGCAGCTACAAGCTTGGGGCGAGAGGCAAATATTCTGTCGTTTGTAGTAAAACACTCTTTCGCTATTTCCCAGTTGCTTACGACCACTGCTCTATGGCTTCCCATTTTGAGAGTAAAAATTGGTCCGAAAGCATCCGCCATCTTCCCTAAGGTTTTGTATGCTGGTTCAGAGCCACATAGGAGATGAAGATGACCGATCACCGGCCAGGCGCCACTGGCTACCGGTGGGTGCAGTTTCTTATTCGGTTGTTGAGATCTGAATAATAATCTTCTAGATAAAACCCAGAAGAGAGAAATGAGAAACAAGAGAAGAGTGATTAATATGAGAACTGCAGTTTTGGAATATGATTCCATTTAGATTTGCTTTGTTTTTGGTCTACGGAAGCCTGAAATATTTGATTAAAATGCAACTCCAATGGCAGATATACATACAAAAGGTTCATTAAATTTATAAAATGGGATCTGAATTAATAACTGACAAAAATAGAAAGAAAATGAATTATTGGTAAGCTGAGATGGGAAATGCAATTAATTTTATTTGTGTATAATTTGTCTATATAACCAAGAAATCATACAAAATTTCTTTGTTGAATTGATTTGATTTGATAGGACTATATTTATTTGATTGATTAGACAGAAACTCAAGGAAAAGAGAGACCATCAAATGTAAATTGAATCCAAACATAGCACTCAACAGAAACTGTGAAAGCGAAAATGCGAAGATACCCTCAAGGTATTCTGATGTCGCGGTGCATTTTCTAGTACGCATGGATTTTGCGCAGCGCAATGACACTTCCCTGTGGAGCCATCCGTTGCTGAGTAGCACATTCTCGTTAGCGCAGCAGGCTTGCCAAAAGGGGTATAGCAGGCTCTGCATTTTTCAATTAATTTATTATTACTGTTATTAGATTATCTTTTAAAATTATTCCTCTTCCCTCATTTATTTAAAATTTTAATTCAAAAGTGTCTCTTCTGAAATTTAATACAATAAACTAAAAAATATTAAATTACAATTAAACCATAAAACAAATCTATTGTCAAACTTAGAAGAACAAAACTTGTTTAATAAATATTATTATACATCTCGACAGAGTCTCGTTTGAATTTTTAACAAAAATGTATCTTTAAATAACACATTTAATTTTCAAAATATGATATCCACATCAATTTTGATATTTGAATCATGACTCGTGGCCATTCAAGAAACTCTTTCTACACTATAAATTGTCATATTAAACTTCTAACCATCGATATCAAATTTTAGATCATGACGTATAACTTAGTTTATAATTGTACGATACCTTCTTTTTTCTTCTTCTTCGAAGCCGTATCTCTTAGTTTATTTGCTTAGAATATATAGGTTTACTTTAGCCTTATTGGCACTCTCACTATTCTTCTTTTCATTGCTGCCTATTATTTGTTCCACATTTAATTTTTTAAAATATCATGTAGACGCATACAATAGTCTATCTTGGTTTATCACAAATTGGTTGTGATATTTTGTTATATTTGTTAATATTGTCAAAAGTTTTGTCATTTTAAAAAAAAATTCCTTTTAAATTTTCGACTATAACATGGAAAAGGTAAATAGATATTTTAATTACTTAATCAATTTAATCTTAATTAAATAAATTCACTTATACTTAACCAAGATAATTAAAATAAAATTACCTCAAATTTGAGATGTTATATTTATGGCTGCTAGTTATTGTGTTGAGTTGTTGTCTAGTTGTTGTGGTTGTTGTTTGATTTATGTTTATGGTGTTTTTGAATATTTTCTCCTAATCCTTTGATCTGGAATCCTGTTAAAGTTTGTATGAACTTTCCTACTATGATTAAGAATAATTTCTTACTTTCATCTCATTTAAAGAGGGAGTTTGTCAGTGCCTTATTATTGACTAAATTTATTTTTAAGCCCTCTAGCCTTTATTCATAAGCTAGTCCATGGTTGTTAGGGGTGTACATAAGCCGGGTTGAACCGAGTTGGAGGTAAATTATGGACCAACTTGTAGTTCTCGAGTTGGCAAAAATTGAACCCTATCGGTTCAATGTGAAAGGGTCAACCCAACTCAACCCTTAATTTTCGGGTTGGGTCACCGAGTTGTTTTTTTTTCTTTCACAATTTTGACTAATTTTTCATTCTTTCATTTTTCATTAAAAAAGTTAAATTTTTGCAATAAACAAAATGTAATATATACGTAAATACTCTAAATATGTTACATCAATTTTTTAAAAAAATTATAATCAAACAAACAACAAGAATTTTATGTAAAGTCAAGTGTTTACTTTCAAATACATTAAACCTAAGTTCATGTAAAATCCAAGTTTACATTCAAATTCATTCAAAATAGGAAGAAAAAACATTCAAAAGTTTAAGTCTACATTTAAATTAATTATATAATAATAATAATATAATAAAACCAGGTTGGTCGGGTTGACCGGATTACTAAATCCTATAACCCAACCCAACCCGAAATATATTTTTTAAAAAATTTTGCAACCCAACCCAACCCTTACGGTTTGGGTTGGGTAATCCGGATTGGTCGGGTTGACCGGGTTACTAAATTCTATAACCCAACCCAACCTTTACGGTTTGGGTTGGATAATCTGGCTTGGTTGGGTTACCGGTTTTTTTGAACACGCCTAATGGTTGTCTTAGAAGTTGTATCTGGATTGATCTGTATCGGTTATTGTCTTAAAGGTTGCGATGCTGCAAATTATTTCTTTTCATATTTATGCTATTTTACAGATTGACTTTGATTGGATTATTTCTTTTCTTCTCCTTACTGATTTCTTCTGAGGATTATTTCCTTGCCTTGACTATGTTATTTAAGGTCAATAAAGTCTCTGTGTTAGGGTTGCCACATATGTTTGTTTTGTTATTAATCTTTGAGATAAAGAAAAGTTGGTGATCAAACATGGTTCTCATCTGCATATGTGGTTGTTGGTACGAATGGTTTGTCAAAGATTTATGTGAAAACAAATTATCTGCATTGCTTTGGGGAGACCTAAAACATGTAATTCTATAGAGAAGGGAGTTCTCATCAACTTCGAGGGAGCCTAAGTCTTGTTCGTGAAGGGAGTTCACGAGTGGGAAGGAAAGATACATCAAGATAGAAGAAATTCTATTCACTTAGGGGGTGCCTAAGTGTATATTCACTAATAACAACTACTTATGGAGAGCCTAAGTATTGAATAGAAAAAGTCTCACATCTAGGTGAAACCTAGGTGTCAAGTGAGTTAGCTCTACAATTGTTTTGTAATCTTGAGAGTCTACAGATAAGTACAACATTGTAATCGCTTAACTTATTGATATTAGTGAATTATTTTTCCTAGGCATACTGTCCCCAGACGTAAGTCTTGTATCATCGAATTGGGTTACCAATCCCCATGTGCTCTACTGTTCTACTCTTTGTTATTTTTACTATTGTTACTATTCTTGCTACACCATATTTTGTGACATCTTACACTGCACAAAAGAATCGTTATTACATAATTTCAACTTCTTTTTAGTTGTGTTTCCAGCTCCCTAATCGAATGAATCCCCAAAATGGAAGACATAGTAAGTCGACGACATTGACCACTTTCACTCATGCAGATCAATGGACCGCCTTCCTGCATAAAAGTTCAAAACTCACTCAGGATTCGGGTCAAGTCACCTATGGTCACCCTTGTATAGAATACCCTAGCTTACATGTCTCAACATGAATGATCACAGATCATTTGTAACACTTTACAATAAGTGTAACAACTACAAAGCAGCTCGTATTCATAGTGTCACCAATATAAGATATCTAGCCTTATCCATTTACTACAAACTATTTAGGCTATCACTTAAACATGATCCACCTATGTGTCTCCGTATACATGTTTAGGTCATAATAGATAACCATGCATCTTCGTTTATTGGTTTTGTGGGTAAATGAAACTAAATGTCAAATGAAATAAAATCCTTTACTTTATTATATAAATAAAAGTTTTGTAGAATACAATTACAAACTCCAAGACCACGAGATTTAGTGCATCAACCCAACAAACATAAAATTAATTTACATGGTGAAAAATGTCAATTAGACAACTAAGTAGTATGAACTTCACTCATTGTTATCCATGTATCAATATATGATATCTAGCCTTCATGCAATAAAATAAGAAGTGTGTTTAGATCGATGCTGGCATTCCAACTTTATACAAAACTATTTAATTTTGTCCATTATAATTTCAAGCTGAATTATTACACATAAACTTGAGCAGAAAGACGTGGAGTTAAAACAACTTCAAGTGGGGTTGTTTTCATACTGGTTAATCCAACTTTCTCGTCCATATTTATTGGCTCCTGAGATGGCCTTCGAATTTCAAACCCATGAAGTAGATTTGCAAGCGTTAGATGCATAACTTGGTTGGCAAATGAAACTCCCGGGCACATCCTTCGACCATTCCCGAAAGGTATGAACTGGGGATGTTGTCCTCTGACATCGAAATCTTTATGCGTTGTAAGAAATCTCTCTGGTCGAAATTCATCAGGATCCTCCCATACAAGTGGATCTTTTTGAAGCTTTTTGAGATTCACTATTAGACGTGTCTTTGCGGGAATGTGGTAACCAACAAGATTACAATCTTCCATGGCCTCATGCAGAGCTGCAAGTGGTGCAGGAGGGTATAAACGCATTGTCTCCTTTACAATAGCTTGAAGATACGACAAATTTTTCACATCCGACTCTGATACCAACCTCTCTCTACCTACTTGTTCGTCTAACTCAATTTGAGCCTTCTTTAATATATCTTCATTATTAAGGAGCAGACAAAGAGCCCATGTCAAAGTTACTTCTGTACTCTCTGCTCCACCCAATATTAGAGTCTACACAATAATTTTCGAGACATTTAATTAGAATAGTGTAATGGGTGTGTTTGAATTATTAGTTTAAGAAAGCGTTATTCAAAATCATTGAAATAAAACGCTTGTGTATACCTTTAGTTACACATTTACTTAAAAAGTTGTTCTAAAATATAAGCATGTTCGAATTTTTCTACACACTCAAATGCTTCCACAAAAAATCAAATTAAGTTACTTTAAGAATTCTTACAATCGAACACTAAACTAATGATTAACTTGCTGAATGTGGATATATAGAATCATCCAAAGCCAACATGTTTAAAAGTATAATCAAAACCCTTAAATGTTCAAAATAAGAGAATTCTTACCAAGCATGTAGCTTTTGTGATGGTACCAACATCATAGCCAGTAAGTTCTTCAACATCTTGAATAGTGGACAACATCACATCCATAAAGTCCTCTTCCTTGTGTTCTACTTCACCACAATTAATACAATTTCTCCTTTCTTGATGTTCTATTAGCCATTTATGAAGCGTCTTGTCTAGAATTTTAGCTGTCTTCTTCATTGCCTTCTCATACCCTCCCAAATCTAACCAACCCAAAAACGAAAACGAATCTGATGGAACAAAAGCCATAAACAGTTGAAGAAAATCCCTCAACGCCTGTCGGAACTGTTCGCCTTCTTCACTGTCGTCGTTGCTGCTCCCTTCAACAGTTGTTGAAAATCGCTTTCCAAGCACCATCCTAAATATGGTGTTCAAAGTTAATTCTCCAAACCAATTCTTCATCTCCACCGACACTTTCTCGCTTCCATTGACCACCCATAACTCATAGAGTTTCTTTATGGAGATTTGAACCTCTGAGTTGAAAATGTGTTGGAAAAGGTTAAGGCGTTGGTTAGAGAGAATTTCATGATTGGCTATTTTGCGGATATGACGCCACAAGGGGCCGTATTGGGTAAAAGCAAACATGGTATTATTATAGCCCATATGCTTTGCAGCTACAAGCTTGGGGCGAGAGGCAAATACTCTGTCGTTTGTAGTAAAACACTCTTTCGCTATTTCCCAGTTGCTTACGACCACTGCTCTATGGCTTCCCATTTTGAGAGTAAAAATTGGTCCGAAAGCATCCGCCATTTTCCCTAAGGTTTTGTATGCTGGTTCAGAGCCACCTAGGAGATGAAGATGACCGATCACCGGCCAGGCGCCACTGGCCACCGGTGGGTGCAGTTTCTTATTCCGTTGTTGAGATCTGAATAATAATCTTCTAGATAAAACCCAGAAGAGAGAAAAGAGAAACAAAAGAAGAGATATTAATATTACGACCGCAGTTTTGGAATATGATTCCATTTAATTTTGGTCTCCGGATGACTGAAATATTTCAGATTATTTGATTAAAATGCAACTCCAATGGCAGATATATATATATATATATAAAAGGTTCATTAAATCAATGAAATGGGATCTGAAATAATAAGTGACCAAAATTTCTTGGTTGCGTTGACCTAGCAAATTATTGCTAAGCTGAGATGGGAAATGCAATTAATTTTATTTGTGTTGAATTTGTCAATATAGCCAAGAAATCTTATAAAATTTCGTCGTTGAGTTGGCTTGGCCTGATAACACAATGTTTATTTGAATGATTAGACAGAAAAACAAGTAAAGGAGACCATCATAAATATGAAATTCTGAGTTGTAATAAAGAAGAAGAGAATAGAATGGAGAGATTGAGTTGTAATAAAGGTTTACTTTAACTAGTATTAGGATTTCAAATAACCCTATTACTATTCTTCAATCCTAGGTGGGTGTTTGTTTTAAGAATTTGAAAAGTTTGTTGGCCAACTTTCGTACACCTTTCGGTGATCGTCGCCCACCAATTTTTGACCACTACTTTAGTGACTCTATCGACGAACTTCCGATAACCTACTCCGACGACTGCATCCAACTAACCTCAAATCGCCACCGGTCAAATTTGAAATTTTTTAATAAAAACACTTTTAAAAGAGAGTTGTCAAACACAATCGTGTTTCTATTATCAAAAGAGTTTGAATAAAAATGAATTTTTGAAAAGCTTTTTAAGTCATTCCAAATACGCTCTTATTTTAATTATAATAATAATTTTTTAAAAAAGATATACGTTCTCATTTTTCTATTTTTTTCTTTTGATTTTTTTAAACTTATTATTAGATTATCTTTTTAAAATTATCTTCTCTTTCCTTATTTGTTTAAAATTTATTCAAAATAGTCTCTTCAAATTTATTACAATAAACTAAAAAAATAATAAATTACAATTAAACAATAAAACAAATCCATTGTCAAACTTAAAAAAGAAAAATATATTTATAAAAATATAGCGTCCAAAACTTGCTTAATAAATATTATTATATATCTCAATAGAGTCTCTTATTACTTTTTTTTTTTTTTTTTTTTGATAAAAATGCTAAACATTTACAAAAATATCTATCCATTTTGACATTTTCGAATTATGATATCCCCATCAATTTTGATATTTTAATCATGGTTCGTGGCCATTCAAGAAACTATTTATGCACTATAAATTATCATATCAAACTTGTAACATCAATAACAAATTTTAGATCATGACAACGCATGTATATCTTAATTTATAAATATACGATTAATTATTGTCATTTCTCCCTTCCTATTGCTTCACTTTATTCAATAAACCAAATCTGATTCTCATCAAACCTTACAAAAGGAATGGATTGAGAATATATAGGTTTACTTTAGCCCTATTTGCACTCTCACTGTTCTTCTTTTCATTGCTGCTTATTATTTGTTCCACATTTAATATTTTACAATATCATGGTAGACACATGTAACGCTCCAAGTTAGGAAGAGATCATGAATGAACCGACAAGATGCACCTTTCTTTTCGGTGGCTCAGTTATAGGAAGTCCAAAGTTAAGCGTACTTAGCTTGGAACAATTCTATGTTGGGTGACCTTCTGACAATTTTCCTAAGATGCATGTGAGTGAGAACAAAATCTGCTAAAAAGACTTGTGTTAGATTGTGAGTACAACTTTCCTTTAACACAAGTAAGAATGATGTTGTCAGGTCGTAGGAGACGCAGGGGAATGCCGGAGCTGTTAGTTAGCAAATTCGGATTCCAAATCCTTGTCAAAATCCTTGACCTGGGACGTTACAACACATACAGTAGTCTATCTTGGTCTATCACAAATTGATGGTGATATTTTGCTATATTTGTTAATATTTTTGAAAGTTTTGTCATTTTAAAAAAAATCCTTTTAAAATTTGGACTATAACAAGAAGAAAGTAAATAGATATTTTAAACAAAGTATGTGAATGAACAAAACGAATGCAATTCAACTGACATAAAATATGTACTATGAACTTAAGTTAGATTCTTTCTTTAGTACTTTGTTGTAAACAAAAAATTATCATCTTTGTTTATATTGAACATAAAACAACAATCCTTAATTAACATAGATATTAAAGATCATTAGTACTCAACTTTTTACGAAACTATTTCATTTTTTTTTGTCCATAATCCTTTTTCAAGCTGAATTACACACATAAACTTGAGCAGGAAGACGTGGAGTTAGAACAACTTCAAGTGGAGTTGTTTTTATACTAGTTAATCCAATACTCTCTTCCATATTGAGTAGCTCTTGAGATGGCCTTCCAATTTCAAATCCATGAAGTAAATTTGCAAGCATTAGATGCATAACTTGGATGGCAAACGAAACTCCTGGACACATTCTTCGACCACTTCCAAAAGGCATCAACTGTGGATTTTGTCCTCTAAAATCGACATCCTTATGTGTTGTAAGAAATCTTTCGGGTCGAAATTCATCGGGATCTTCCCACACTAGTGGGTCTTTTTGAAGCTTTTTTAGATTTATTATTAGACATGTCCTTGCAGGGATGTGGTAACCAGCAACAGTACAATCTTCCATGGCCTCATGCAAGGCTGCAAGAGGTGCAGCAGGATACAAACGCATTGTCTCCTTTAAAATAGCTTGAAGATACACCAATTTTTTCACATCCGACTCCACTACTAACCTCTTTCTTCCTACTTGTTCGTCTAGTTCTAGTTGGGCTTTCTTTAATATATCTTCATTATTGAGGAGTAATGAAAGAGCCCATGTCATGGTTACTTGTGTAGTGTCTCCTCCACCTAATATTAGATTCTACATGCATAATTAAGTTCCAACACACTCAATGTCAACCCCCAAAAATAAAAAATAAAAAATTATATACAAATGTATATCTTTTAAAAAATTAAAAACTTGAAAAGAAAATACCAACATATATATTTAAGAGTATAATTAAAATGTTCAAAATTATAAGTTGTGTGCAGGCTTACCAAGCATGTAGATTTGGCGATGGTACCAACATCATAACCACTAAGTTCTTCAACATCTTGAACAATGGACAACATCACATCCATAAAGTCCTCTTCCTTGTGGACTACTTCACCACAATTATTATAATTTCTCTTTTGTTGATGTTCTATTAGCCATTTATGAAGCGTCTTGTCTAGAATTTTGGCTGTCTTTTTCATTGCCTTCTCATACCCTCCCAAATCCAACCAACTCAAAAATGGAAACGAATCCGACGGAATAAAAGCCCCAAATAGTTCAAAAAAATCCACCAACGCCTCTCGAAACTGCTCGCCCTCGCCACCACCATCGTCGCTTACTTCAAAAGCAGTTGAAAATGGCTTTCCGACCACCACCCTAAATATGGTGTTCAATGTTAATTCTCCGAACCATTTATTCATCTCCACCAACACTTTTTTGCCTCGACTCTTGACCCACAACTCATAGAGTTTCTTAATAGAGGTCTCAACCTCCGACATTCGGATGTGTTGGGAAAGGTCAAGGCGGTGGTTTGAGAGGATTTCATGGGTGGTTATTTTGCGGATATGGCGCCATAATGAGCCATATTGGGTGAAGGCAAACATGGTATTATTATACCCCATATGCTTTGCAGCTACAAGCTTGGGACGAGAGGCAAATACTCTATCGTTTGTAGTAAAACACTGTTTTGCTATTTTCCAATTGCTAACAACCACAGCTCTACGGCTTCCCATTTTGAGAGTAAAAATTGGTCCGAAAGCATCCGCCATTTTGCCTAAGGTTTTGTATGCAGGTTCAGAGCCACCTAGGAGATGAAGATGACCGATCACCGGCCAGGCGCCACTGGCTACTGGTGGCTGCAGTTTCTTATTCTGCTGTTGAGAACTGAATAAAGTTCGATATAAAATCCAGAAGAGTGAATAGAAAAACAAGAGAAGACCGATTAATATTCCGACTGAAGTTTTGGAAGACACTACTTCCATTTTGGGTCTGGCTTTTGGTCTCTGCAAAGTGAGACTAATATTTCACATTTTTATGCCCCAAATAATGGTACCCCATTCATTGATATGCAAATAAAAGACTTTCTATATAATGTAATTCTCTCAACTACTGCATTTTTTTTTAATAAAGTAATAAAAAGTTGTTAACAAAAATGTTTGGTTCAAAATAATTTTTAGTTCGTGTTCTTTCAAATTTATAACAAAATTTAGTTCTTTAATTTTAATAAGTTTCAATTTAATCTTCAAACTTAACCATTTGAACGCAATGATTTAGTTTCATTACGTACTACTTTTAAGGGTTGTTTGCATCATTAAGACAAAGAAATGTCCAATAGGCTACAAGAATTGATATCAACATCAACCAATAGAACATGATTGAGATTGTGTTAAACTATGGAATAGACCATTTGAAACCCATTATTTTAAAATGATATCCAGATTGAAAATGATCTAAAAGATTAGGTACGATTTGATAGCATTAATCTAAGAGATGAGATTGAATGAAACATATTTTAATTTGAATTATATTTTATTTCTTGATTAGATAATATTTTAACATTTGTATAAATTTAGTATTATATTTTAAACCAATAAAAAAAAGTGTATTTGAATTTATAATTTATTGGCATTAAAGAACATTTTCTACAACGATAATTTCGCTTACAAAACTTATTATAAACAAGATGTCGTAGCGGATGATATCACAAAATCTTCGATAAAGATTTTCCATTAGTGTGACAATAATTGCGATGCAAGTCAAAATTATTTTTTAATCACTAAAGAATTAGTAAAAAATGAAATAAAATAAAAGCGAAAAAAAAAAAAAAGCAAAAATTAGTGACTATTTATTCAACAATCACGACTTTGATTGATTCCTTCAAATTCACTCTAATCTCTTATTATAATATGTAATAGTTTTAGGAATAATAATTAAGTTAATATTTTTTAAAATTACAGATATAATAAAATTTATCAGTGTTCAGTGATAGACCAATATTTGCAATAGACTTCTATCGTTGATAGACTTTGACAGTTTTTGCTATATTTGCAATTTTAAAAAATATTGTTATATATGTTAATATATTGAATCTAATTGCTATATTTGCAACTACTCTTAAAAATATTAATAGATTTTAAGTTAACGAATGCCATGTTAAAAAATGGCTTGAAAAACAAAATTTATTCATTTTCTTAACATATATTTCTTTATCTTTGTATTTTTATCTAGCTCTAGACATATTAATTTTTTAAAAATTATACTTTGATAAACTAACGCATCTAAACATTTGCTTAAGAAATATGTAGAGGAAACTCATAGAATCATAAAACTTAATTTTAAATTACTATTAAAAGATATTTTGACTTTGTGCATTATACTTAAGCTGGTTGGAACGTCTTGAATTTGGCTATCTGGTGCTATTGAGTAACCAAGTACGAGAGTTTCATTGCCCGGACAGCAAGTTGTCCAGCGACAACATGCCTTTGGTGAGGGTTCAGTGGCAACGCTCCCGAAACCTATTCAAATTTTGTATTTACTGTATTTAATTGTCTATGGTTAATTATTTATGATTATGACTCTAGAGTTTGGAGAAGTTCATGCATATAAACTCTATAATACTGATGGTGTCCTTTTGTATTCTAAAAATATTATTATAAAATTGTTCTCCTTCTACTCCGTGAACATAACTAACACATAGTTAGCGAACTAAATATATTTGTGTGTCAATTTCTCTTTACGTTTCTTTGTACTTTTTACTTATTAATTTCGTATCAAATCTCACACATGCTTCTCTTTTTCTCTTACCTAGACTAAAAAAATCATTTTTTTCTATAAAAGAATTACGACGTAGCAAATTTTTTGTTGGTGAACTGTGTAGAGATAGATGTCAAAGCTCAATGTTGGTGAAACACTTGCCATCAACAACTAACATTGTTGTATTTAGCCCAACCATTTTATATTGGGCTTGAAGGCCATAGTGTTGCTTGTGCATTTACATATATGTATACGTATGTAGATGTATATAGATCGGTTGGGTAACACCTCTATTCTGTGTCGTACATAGAACTTTGGGACTTTTTATCTACATGCCTCCAGACTATTGGGCTTGCCCACTTTTATCAGTTCCATACCACTCTAATCAGTCTCAATCGTGGATCAGGCAAAAATCAGGGAGCACCAAGAGCTACGACACTGGGGCTGAGGTTGAGGACGCGAGAGGAAGAAGCTAGACCCTACATCTACCTTACCATATTAATCTAAATTTTGTCGTATTTCTTCCTTAATTTCCACATGCAAGACAAAATGAATGGAATAGTTTCAATTGGAGCAATATTGTATCGTCTGAATTAATTAAATGACTGCGATGGCAAGAGCAGGCCTCACTTCTAAACCCTCCCCTTCACTTGAAAGGGACATAGATAATTGAATTTGGATGGAAAGGTATAATGTTATTGATTGAAGAACACCTTTAAATATTGACCATTATACAAAAATAGTCTTACTCTTTAAAAAATTGCAATCACTTATAAACTTATCAATATTTCTTTAGACTGAAATATCTTCAGAATTTCTAAAGAAATTTGGGACCTAAAATATGTAATGGTGACGTTGGAATGAAAGTTGGACTATTACCCAATTATTTAGCTGCAACATGTCTTTGATTTTTCTATATATATATATATATATATATATATATATATATTTATTTATACATTGGGTTTACAATATGTGAGAGAGGGAATTCATATTATCTCAGGCTTTTGAATTCTAAGTTATTTCATTTTCATTTTCTGAATTAAATTAAGGGAAAAATATTTAAAGTAGGAGAAATTTTATACATTGCAATCTTTTGAGTTTTTATAACGTCACCTTTATTAGTTAATTTTATACATTTCTTTGTTATTACATTCCTCGTGTTTGGGAGACGTGGAGCACACACCGTCCGATGCATTAACCTGTATATGTGTTATGGGTGTAGGTGTAGTATAACATCTACATGAAATGACGATTAGTTGTTACAACTTTATGTTTTGAAAAATGTGAAAAATGATAACCTCAATTGAGTAAAAGCAAAGAACAATAGTTATCTCAGTAATTCAAATACAAGAATAAATTAAGGAAATCACTCAATGAACTCTAGAACGAAAAAAAATCCGCTTATACAAAGTTGATGAAGAAATTGTAAAGAAAACATGGTCTTCATCATTTCCCATTTGGAGTAAAACAACCTGCAATATATGAATAAATAAATACATACATTTATAAGTAAATAAATGTAGAACATGAACGGGAATGAATTAAACTAAGGAATAAAGTTGAATATACGTATTGATCACAATGACCTATGTGTTAACCCAAGTGCCTTCACAATCATTCCTAATGTATGGAATCTCTTCGTCATCTCTATTTGTTGGTTTGTGCCATTTTGAAGTTAAGTATCTCCTAACTCGTCACTATATATGTTATAAAAAAAAATTCTTTTCATGTGGCTTAACAAGACCAATGAGCATCACTGGGATCTTCAGCGTAGAATACTTGTTTTACTTGTGACGCTAAGATAAATGAATCTGGCGAATGGCTGATACGATTAAGTGATCCTAGATAATTGACCAAATTAGTTAAATAAATCATACAAGCAATAAATATATTAAGAATTTAATCAACCTAGATATTTTAAAATTTTAGCTAAATCAAAATAGATATGATATCTAACCAAGATTTCAAAATTTAAAAATGGAGGAAAAATTTGTCGTTATCCGAAATTTAAATCTCCCTTCCGTTAGGTTAGAATCTCATAACCAACCAACAAAAATAGAATATGTTTCAATAATTCAACTACTTTATCCATGAACTTCGTTAGATTTGAATTAATAATTGAAATCCTGAAATACACCGTATTGAAACAAATGTTACATGAATTACAATGTATTCGATGAATATGATATACACTAATGCTCCACGAAAATATATTAAAAATATGACATGTGTGTGGCACCTATTTTGCAAAAAAATTTATTAACTCAATTTGTTGCCAAAAACTCACCTGCCCTCACGTTTTTGCTATTCCTACAATTTTCCATCAAATTTTCTATAAAAGAGAGTTTTACTTTTCAGAATAATTAAGGAAGAAAAACAGAAGAAGAAAGGGGGTGTTTGGTGCGCAGGTTTGGAATCAAATGCCTGGGAATTAAATGCCTGTGGATTTTTCTGATGGGTTTCAGATGCTTGGGAATTACAAATGCCTGGGTTTTGGGTGCAGGATTTGGAATTTTGAGTTTTTGATGTCTGTGCTTGGGGTGAGTCTGTTTAGTAGTTTGTAGTTTTTTTTTTTTTGAATTGTATATCCTAAATTTTATAATGTATCAATTTTATAATTGATTTTTTTTCATATTTTGTACCACTAATTCAATTTCTTTTTCATATTTTGTACCACTAATAATGTAAAAACAATAAATTTTAACCTTCAATAATAATAAAAGAATGAGAAAATGTATTTAAAAAAATACTATTGGGATTAAATCAAGGACGTATTTGGAATGACTCAGAAAAAAAGTTTTTGAAAAATTCATTTTATTAATTTTTTCAGAAGTTTTTGGAAATGACACCCAATGGTCAGCCAACAATGATTGTTTGATCATTGACGACCATTTGTTAATAGGCACGACAATCAATCATTAACGATAGCGATTGGTTGCCGATGATCAAGATGTTCACCAACGTTTGTTGCCAACGGTCACCAATGATCATTGATAAAAAATTGAAGTAAATTTTTTTCTAAAACTTATAACATTTTATAAATTAGAAAAAAAAAATATTCCAAACCCATGAGTTTGGAATTTTAATCCTAGAAATTTTATTCCCATTGTCCAAACATGAGTTTGACTTCAAATGCCAAACTCTCCTAATTCATCGCCCAAACATCACCAAGGGTTTAATCAATTACCTTTCATTGTGGAAATTCCTAGTCTGATACGTGGTTGTTGGAGAACCATTTGACAAGTGCAACTGTCTTCCAATCTTTTCAAACCTGATCTTGACTTTGGGTCTTAGTGCTTTTCCCAAAAGCCCATCTGGTAGGATTAAGGTAAACAAATAATTAAATTTTCTATAAATACATCGTTATAGCTCTGTATAAGATAACTTAGGATATATAGTGTGTTTGGAATACATTTTGAAGTGTTCAATTTAAAAAACAAGTCATTTTGAAAAAATTTAAAATGTTTGGCAACTACTCAAATAGATTTTTCAAGTGTAATTTTAACACATTTTATCAAAAGAGTTATAAAAAAACGAGTTTTTTGAATTTTTTTTTTCTTAAGTCAATCCAGACAGACTCTTAAATTTCTTGTTATTTTCTCCGTTCTATAGTTCTCCATACATGATTTGGCATAAGAGTATAATTTTTCTTTGTTTTGTAGCCCTCTCTTCCCCATTACCAATTTACCGTTGTGTAACATAAAAGTCAGATGTGTTTTTCTCCATCCAAAATTTGGCATAAACGTCGAATTTTATAATATTATTAAAATAAGATCTTAGCTTACTACAACTAATAGTAATGGACTGAATACAATAACCACGACACTTCTGAAAAGAGAATAAAACAAAAAAAGCCATTCAACCATTGCTAAAATGGTTTAGGCATTTACCATGAATTCTAAATCCTCCAACTCTACATATTGAAGTAAAAGAAAAATAATTAACTTCACTACTCGATTAATTGCAAAATCATTTGTAATCTTGTGGTGATAGGCGTGGCGTTAAAACAACTTCTAGTGGAACTTTTCTAAGACTAACAAATCCAAAGTTCTCCTCCATGTTGAGTAGTTCCTTTGATGGCCTCCCAATTTCAAACCCATGAATCAAATTCGCAAGCGTTAGAGGCACAATTTGAAGGGCAAACGACATTCCAGGACACGCCCTTCTACCACTTCCAAATGGAATCAGTTGAGGATTATTTTGTCCTTTAAAGTCCAAGTCTTTTTTAGCTGTTAGAAATCTTTCAGGTTGAAATTCATTAGGATCCTTCCAAACTAGTGGGTCTCTTTGTAGCTTTTGAAGATTTACTATTAGGCGTGTCCTTGCAGAGATATTGTAGCCAATAATGCTGCAATCTTCTGTAGATTCATGAGGGGCTGACAATGGTGCTGCAGGATACAAACGCAACGTTTCCTTCACAATGGCTTGGAGATATATTAGATCATTTAAATCTGCTGGTTTAACTTCTCTTTGTCTGCCAACTTGTTCTTCTAATTCACGTTGGACTTTCTTAAGTGCTTCTTCATTGTTAACAAGTAAAGAAAGAGCCCATATCATTGTTGTTGTTGTGGTATCCGATCCAGCCAATATCATGCTCTACATAAGTTTCAATCCAATTTATAGAGTTATTGATTCATGATCAAGTTAATTCATAAATTATATATCTATATATATACAAGTGATAATTAATGGCCGTTTCTAAAATTTCATTAAGTATGTTGAAGTGAGCATATGAGCTAGTTTTTATCTAATATCGTATCGAGTATATCAAACCTAAATGATACCTGAAGATGAAAAACCTCACAATCCTTATAAGATACCTAAACCATTCTTGTGGAATCAATTAAAATTTGCATATTTCACTTGAAAATAAAAGTAGTGAAAGTGGCTCCAACCAACTACAATTAGATATATATATAAAAAAATTGTTTTAAATGAAAAAACTTGCTAAAAATATTTACAAAATATATAACAAAATTTCATAGTTTATCATTGGTAGACAATAAGCTAATAGACATCTATCAATGTCTATCATATCAATATCTATCAATGATAGATGATAGTAGTATATCAACGTTTATCAATATCTATAAATGATATTTTGTTATATTTTAAAATATATTTGTTGATTTTATTATATTTGAAAACAACCCAAACTATAAAACAAAAATTCTCTTACATAGGAAAAACATGTTAAAAAATTTACTAAATAAAAAAATTATCATTTGACAACTTGTAATTGAGTATTTGAGTTAGAACATAATGCACAAAAATGGGTGTCACCGAAGATGCACGAAAATATATATATTTTTTTTAAAAAAATATATAAAATAGTATAAAGGTAGAAGTTGTTGGATTTGAATTGATATTCTCTTGATCGTGACATGGTTTAACCAATTGATATATATAGTGAAGGGTTTGATATATTTGAAGATAATAGGAAACGGGGTTGTGTGATTTGACTATACATACCAAACAATTAGCTTTTACGACCGAGTCTCCATCATAGCCGGATAGTTCTTCATCATCTTTAACAGCGGAAAGCATAAAGTCCATGTAATCTTGTTGATGATCATCACTTGAATTCTTCTTCTCTTTGATCCAACTATCAAACGCCTCATCCAACACCTCACTCGTCTTCTTCATAGCCTTTTCATACCCTCCCAAATCCAACCAACTCAAAAATGGAAACGAATCCGACGGAACAAAATCCCCAAACAATGTAACAAAATCCCGAAACACCTTTCGGTAATCTTGATTTCCACTGCCTTCCAAATCTGTTGAGAATCGCTTTCCAACCACCATCCTAAACATGGTGTTGAGAGTTATGTCTTGAAACCATGTATTCATTTCCATCAATAATGACGCTTGCTTGCTGGTTTCTGTCAGGAGCAAATAAAATCTCAAATTAGTTACTGAAAGAAAAGTTTATGATAAATGAATAAATAATATGAACACACCTTTTAGATAGTTTTAAAAAAATTGTCTTGTTGGTTACGTTTATGTCAAAAAAACAGACAGTACTATTGTAAAGATTTGTCGAGGTTTTAGTATCCTTATCATTTTCCTTACTTTCGTGGTTCGCCCATAGATCATATAATTTTCTAACCGAACTCTGAATCTCCGATTCTAAGATGAGTTGGAGCTGCTGCTTCATGTGGTGGCTCGCGAGGAGACCATGCACGGTTATTTTGCGTATGTGGCGCCAGTATGGACCATACTCGCTGAACCCAAACATGGAATTGTTATAACCTAGAAGCCTTGAGGCAGTTAGTTTGGGGCGGGATGCAAATATTCTGTCGTATGTAGTAAAGCACTCTTTTGCTATTTCCCAATTGCTTACAACCACTGCTCTATGCATGCCCAATTTCAACGTGAAAATTGGTCCATGAGCATCTGCCATAGCCGCTAAGACTTTGTGTGGTGGTTCTGACCCACATAGTAGATGAAGATGACCGATCACCGGCCAGGCGCCAGCGGCTTCAGGAGGCTGCAGTTTCTTCCTATGTTGGGAACTGGATAATATTCTGAAGAGAGCATAGGAAAACAGTATCAAGAGAAATATAGCCATTATCATTCCACCTTCAGTATGGGGAGAGGATACCAAAGCTAACAATGGTTCCATTAGTGGGAGCTTTTTTGTGGTACCTAGAGTGGGAATTCACACACACACATATATATATAACATCAATTTTATCATATTTTAGATCAACTACGAAACACTTCTTCATCCACTCGAATCGGATAGGATAGGGTTGGATATATATTACACTTTTAAATACAATCTTTATATAATTACAATTAATTTTGAAAGCTAAAATCATTTGTCTTAATAATTTTGAATATAAGAAAAGTTACGTTAACCTTTTCATAATTACTCAAACAAATGACATGATAAACTATAATACTAAAATTTAATAATTTATGCCGATTTTTGTTTTTCTTTTGACCTTTCTAGGTATACTATATAATAACCAGAGAGTTATATTTCATAATCAAAAATTTCAAAAATATCAAATTTGATTTTGAAATTTACTCTACTATTTGTCGGTGGTTAGATTGAGAATTTCACTCCAATTTGATCTGTTTGCCTAACTTTTGATATAGACTAATCAAAATTGATTTGTTCTTCTAATACTGATTAAATTTAGATCAAAATTCAAATTTTTTTTTTAGTACCAAAGGTTACATGATTTCAACCACATACAAAATATAACAAAAATGTAATA
>JBBPDJ010000017.1:4446139-4457976 GCA_037974625.1 Cucumis cinereus
CTTTCCACTTCTAACTTTCTTTCTTTGTTATCTACGTTCCAATGATTTAATAAAATCAAGTCAAATTTTGTAAATTTAAAAATGTAGCTTTCATAAATGAAAATGACCCAAATATTTCTATCCCAAAATCAAGTTTAAATTTCAACACTCACTCTTAAACATAATTATTATGACATATATATATATATATATATATATATATATTTTCCTTTAAACTCTTTTGATCATTATAAAATAATAAGAAAAACTTCTATCGCAGTTTTTTTCTCCTTGTACTAGAATTTTTTACGTATACCTTGTGATTTCTCTTCTTCCTTCTTTTTCAATACTAATCAATGTTGATATGTAGGTTAACCTAACATATTGCTTTTTCGGATCAACATACAATAAACTGTAACTAATCCTACATCAATAAAAAAAAGATAATCATGAAATCCCCATGAGCACGATAATACTATCATAATCATTAAAAACAAAATTGAATCCAACAATTACAAAAATAATCTAGTTCAAAAACTCAAAAATAAATTGAATTAGGAAAAAAATCCTACAAACCCAAGCTAGAGACAATACCTTAGCTCCTCATGAAGGTGCAGAATGATGGGGAATTATTCCGGTACATAAACTAATTAAAAGGTATTAGAAAACAGAGAGAGAATTCGAGCTAGGAGCAACTAGAATTGGACATGAAAAGACTTGGGTGATGGAAGAACAAATTTATGAAGTTGCGATGGCGTCGCGACACAAGAGATAACGTCATGACGCTCGAGAAAAATATCACGCGTATGGACTTCGAAGTGCCACAACACTCTAAGGCAACATTGTGACGTTGTGCACTTTTCACGAAAACTAAACATTCTTTCTTACGTGTCGCGACGCTGCAAGGCAACACTCTATTTGTCTGCAGTGCTTAATACTAAAACATTCTTTTTAAAAAAACCCTATTTTTTCACTTGAAAATTATAATTGGACAATTTGGTAGAGCACACAAAGGTAGGTGTATCTATGTATTTTGTGTAGTTTTATTATTATAGAAACAACATGTCTACACAGTAGTCAATCAACTTACTAGCTAGTACTCTCTAAGAAAGTAGTACTCCCTCTTGGCAACATTTAGTTTCTTTTTCCACACTTAGCTAAACTAATCATAACCTAGAGCATGCAAGCGTGGAGTTAAAACAACCTCCAGTGGAGATTTCTTAGTACTAGTCAGTCCAACACTCTCTTCCATATCAAGTAAATCCTTTGATGGTCTATCAATTTGAAATCCATGAAGTAGATTTGCAAGCGTAAGATGAATAATTTGGAGGGCAAAAGATATACCAAGACACATCCTTCGACCACTTCCAAATGGAATTAATTGAGGATTTTGGCCTCTAACATCAAAGTCTTTCTGAGTTGTTAGAAATCTTTCTGGCCGAAATTCATTAGGCTCATCCCAAACAAGTGGATCTCTTTGGAGCTTTTGAACATTCACTATTAGGCGTGTTCTTGAGGGGATATGGTAGCCAAAAACAGAACAATCTTCCATAGATTCATGAGGGATTAAGAGGGGTGCAGCAGGATAAAGACGTATAGCTTCCTTTACAATAGCTTGGAGATATATTAATTTTTTGACATCGGATTCTGTCACCTGCTTCTGTCTCCCAACTTGTTCTTCTAACTCAAGTTGAGCCTTTTTAAGTGTTTCTTGATTGTTGAGAAGTAAAGAAAGAGTCCATGTCATTGTGGTTGTTGTAGTATCAAATCCAGCCAATAACATAGCCTACATAAGTTTTAATTTCAAACAAATTTAGGATTACCAATTGACTTTCAACTCAACTCGCCAACAATGGATGTGTTTTAGAAAAGAGTAACTCTATCTGTGGTCGTAATTAGAAAAAATGATTGGATATTTGAACAAGTAAACATGTACTTACCAAACAAGTAGCCTTTATCACTGAATCTCCAACATAGCCAGAAAGTTGTTCATCATCATCGTTAACGATAGAAAGCATCACATCCATGAAGTCCTCTTCTCCATTACCATTGTTCTCAAATTTCCTTTGACGATGCTCTTTAAGCCATTTATCAAACACCTCGTCTAGGACTTTCGACGACGTCTTCATAGCCTTTTCAAACCCTCCCAAATCCAACCAACTCAAAAACGGAAACGAATCAGATGGTACAAACGCTCCAAATAACTCCATTAAATCCCTGAACGTCTTTCGATGATCTTGATTTCCTTCTAAAGCGTCGGAGAATCGCTTTCCGAACACGATTTTAAACATGATATTGAGTGTTATTTCTTCGAACCACGCCTTCATCTCCACCAACGCTTTCTCTTTGGTACATAACTTGTATAGCTTGTTGATGGAACACTGGATTTCAGATACTCTGATGGGTTGAAATTGGTGGAGACGATGAGTGGAGAAGAGTTCAAGAGCGGCTCTTTTGCGCATGTGGCTCCAGAATGGGCCGTATTGGGCTAGCCCAAACATGGAATTATTATAGCCTAGTAGCTTCGCGGCAGTAAGTTTGGGACGTGAAGCAAATATTCTGTCGTTTGTAGTAAAACACTCTTTTGCTATTTCCCAATTGCTCACGACTATTGCTGTATGCATTCCCAATTTCAATGTGAAAATTGGTCCGTTGGAATCCGCCATTCTGCCCAAGGTTTTGTGGGTTGGTTCGGACCAGCTGAGGAGATGAAGGTGGCCGATGACCGGCCAGGCGCCATGGGCTATTGGTGGTGGCTGGAGGTTGTTTTTCGGACGTTGAGAAGTGAATAATGACGTTAGATTTAAAACCCAGAAGAGAGTATAGAGAAAGAATATGAGAAGAAATAGAGAGACGAAGATGATCATTATTTTGGGAGAGGAGAGTAAAGCTGAGGATTGTAATTCCATTAAGATTAGTGAGGTGGTGGTAGCGACTGTGTTGTGGCGTTCAAAAGTGTGGGATAATTCAGATTGGTTTGGTTAAAGAAATAGAATGTTCCAGAAATTGGGCGAGTTTCTGGCCAAAAGTAGAGGTGATCAGGAAATGATAATGACTGAAAACGAAAGGGAAGATAGGGAATACCATTGCCAAAGATGTGGCTCAACTTCAATGTCAAATTATGGTTTTGGAATGATCTTAAAATTGTAAAACTTTTACTGTCATGTCTCTGCAAATGTTTATGTATTTCTTAGTAACATGTTCATATGTCGTTGATGGGTAATGTCAAACGGAATACAAGCTAAGATCGAGATGATAAAAAACCCATATCTTAATCCTACTCTCCCATGTTTATATTTTCTAAAAATGAAGAAAATCTTAATTTTAAACAAATACAGGAATAAAGATAATTTTTAAAAAATAATCTAATAATACTAATAAGTTTAAAAAATGAGAAAAATAGTTTAAAAATATTATTATAATTAAACTAAAACCGTATTTGGAATGACTTACAAAACAAATGTTTTTCAAAATTTCATTTTTTTAAACCCTTTTGATAAATAATTCTTAAAATAAAATCATGAATGTGTTTGACAACTCACTTTTGAAAACGTTTTTATTAAAAAAAAAAATTAAAGTTTGATCGGTGGTGATTGAAGTTTGGTTGTCGACGGTAGCTGGAGTTGGTTGTTGGAAGTTTGCTGATGAAGTTATCGAAAGTGGTGTTCAGAGATTGACTGGAGACGGTCATGAAAGTGGTGTACTAAAGTTGACGGACACACTTTCCAATCCTTGAAACAAACACCCACCTAGGATTGAAGAATAGTAATTAAGGTTATTTGAAACCCTAATTCTAATCTACAACTAAAATTAAACCTTACCCCAAACAACAAGTGGACTGTTATAGCCCACTCCACATCACTCTATGCCCCAAACATGTCCTTCATCTAAAACTAAGATAAGGGTATTTTTGAGAGTATGAGACATTTTTAAAACTTTTGAAAGTTCAAGAATATTTTCGACACAAAGTACAAAATTGAGGAGGTTCATTTTCTTTAATTTAGCCTATTTTTAACCATAAAAAAAATATTAGGTGGGCACACGGTATTATGACGGTTTCGTTTGAAGCAATAATGATAGTACGTATGTTATTCTCTCGATTAAATGAATGGTGCAAAACAATTTGGTACAATTTTGTTTTGCATGGCACAAAATTAATTAATAAAAGCTCACTATATAATGGACGTATCTGCTTTTGAACTTCACAACTCGTTAATACTAAAGTTACATGTTTAACCTAAACCCTATATTAGGAGTTATTAGAAGTCAAGTTTTTGTTTGCCTCAAGGACTTGGTATACTCTACCACTAAAATCATCCAAACTTATCGTATTAACTATTTCACCAATTCAATCCGTTATTTTGAAAGATTTGAATACACCGTTTTAGTTCTCGATTAGATCTAAAACCAAATAAATCGAACCATCTCGGCCCCTACCCTAGACTTCAACTATCTTAGCATTTAAATTTTATTGAACAATTCATATTAATGTGTGTTTCAACCAAATTATGTTAAGGTTGACATATAATTTGATTAAAAATGAACAATAAAAGAAAAGCAAACCTTATTTATTTTCAAACAAGGGAGAATATTACATCAACCCACCATTTACATTTTATTACATCTTTAATTATGAAATCACATTAAAAAAAAAAAAAAAAAAGATTAACCATAAACTCGAGAAGGTAGGCGTGGAGTTAAAACAACTTCAAGTGGGGCTTTTTTAAGGCTTGTCAATCCAGCACCCTCTTCCATGTCAAGTAGTTCTTCTGATGGTCTATCAATTTCAAACCCATGAAGAAAGTTTGAAAGTGTAAGATAGATTATTTGAAGGGCAAATGAGATTGCAGGGCACATCCTTCGACCACTTCCAAACGGTGTATATTGGGGATTTTGTCCTCTAACATCAAAATTCTTTTGACTTGTTAGAAATCTTTCTGGTCGAAATTCGCAAGGATCCTCCCAAACACGTGGGTCTTTTTGAAGTTTTTGAACATTAACTATGAGGCGTGTCCCTTTAGGAATGTGATAGCCAGCAACTGTGCAATCTTCTGTAGATTCATGAGGGACTAAGAGTGGTGCAGCAGGATACAATCGTAGAGTTTCCTTAACAATAGCTTGGAGATATGGTAGATTTTTTAAATCTGTCTCTTTCACTTGTCTTTCTCTCCCAACTTGTTCATCTAATTCAGCTTGAGCCTTCTTGAGTGCTTCTTTATTGTTGAGAAGTAAAGACAGAGCCCACGTCATTGTAATTGATGTAGTGTCAAATCCACCCAATATCATATTCTGCATTAAAATGAATCATACCAAATTTATTAATGTCATAGCTAAATATGTCATTTTATAATTGAAATGTATACTTTTTTTAAAAACAAAAGTAATCTAGATAGCACCATTCAAAATTATAATCTAATACCCATAAATTTACTTTGAATTTCTGCAAACTTTAGGCCCCTTTGTTACAAAATCTTAGATATAAAAGAATTGAGATATAGCAAAATAATCTATTAGTGACAATGGCTGATAAATTTTTATTAGTGATAAATAAAAGATATGATCTATAATTCGACAATCTACCATATTATAATTAAATAAAAGATATCTCTGATAGCTGAATCTACTTTGCTTACCAAGCATGTAGCTTTAATAACAGTATCAACATGGCAATTGAAACGTTTTGCATCGTCTTCAACCGTAGAAATCATAACATCCATGAAGTCCTTTTCCGCCGTCTCTACTTCACCAAAATTATTTATCCTCTCCCGATGCTCTTTGAGGAATTTATCAAACACCTCATCTATTATTTTGGCTGCCTTCTTCATGGCCTTCTCATGTCCTCCCAAGTCCAACCAACTCAGAAATGGAAACGAATCCGATGGAATAAATATACCAAACAATCCAAAGAACTCTATCAACACCTTTTGAAACTTTTCATTACCATACTCCAAAGATGAAAATCTCTTCCCAATCACCATCTTGAATATTGTATTCAGCGTTATGTCTGCTAATCTCTTTTTCATTTCCACCACCACTTTTTCACCTTTGTTATTGAGCCGCCAGAACTCATAGAGCTCCTTCAACCATGTCTTGACCTCAAATACTCTTATATGTTGGAGCTGGTCCACACGGTGGTTGGTCAGGAGTTCGAGTGTGGCTATTTTTCGTACATGGCGCCAGTGTGGAGTGTAGGGGCTGAACCCCATCATGGCATAGTCATAGGCAAGGAGTTTTGAGGCTACAAGCTTTGGACGAGACGCGAAGATTCTGTCGTTTGTCGTAAAAAACTCTTTTGCTATTTCCCAATTACTTACAATCAACGCCTTTTTCATTCCGAACCTAAATGTGAACATTGGTCCATATGCATCCGCCATTTTGGCCAATGTTATGTGAGTTGGCTCACTTGCATTTAGTAGATGTAGATGGCCAATCAGTGGCCAAGCGCAACCAGCCTCCGGTAGGAGCCTCTTCCGTTGAGCGATGGATCTCCGGGACCAAGTGAAGAGAACATAGAAAAAGATGAGAAGGGGAAAGATTATTAGGAAAAGGGTGTTGAGTAGTTCCATTTCATGTGGTGGTAGTTGAAAGGTTTGTGGAGCGTTCAGCAGTGTAAGAAGGCTGTTTGGACCCAAAACAAAACTAAGTGGAAGACCATTTAATGGGAAATAGTAATAGGATCGAAGTCTGATATGGATTGAATAAATAAGAGAATCATGACAGTGCATTTGGTATTAATTAGAACCATGTGATCTCAAGAAAAATCTTGATGCATGTGTCCAACAAAGAAGTGAGAGCCTCTACCGTTTATTCCATGGCGGATCCAGATTTAAGAAGCGAGCGGACCTTAAAGGCAATTTGGAGGAAATTCGAATTTGAAATGCATATATTTGTCTTAATGCATATAAAGATAGTATTAAATGTGGATGGATATGAATGCGATAAAGGCAGTAGGGGTTTTGTGGGAGAAGCTTCGGGTTAAAATTAGCAATCATGGTGTTTGTCCCATACTTCAATTTAGCGACACATTTTGTAAAGTTCTCATTTTTTTTTTCTTTGTTTTTTTCTTCTTTTTTTGCTCAATAATGGTGTGTAAGAATCCCACCATTATTGAGATTGAAGAAGACAACCCCCTTTCTAACTCAATATTTCATATATGTTAGTAGTTACAGAAGGGGGACTTGAAGAAAATAAATTAAATTTATAGAGATTTAGATTTTTTTTTTAAATTGGCAAATATAGAAAAAGAATAATATTGAAACGGATTTCCATTTTTTATTTCAAATTTATTGTCATTGGTATATCAATAACGATAAAGCGTTAGCATAATTGAGTACTATTACTTTCGACGTGATATAAAAAACCTGGAATTTGAATCATTAAGAAAATCAAGTTTGTGCTTCATGTGGAATGAATCTCAAATGTTGTTTTATATCATAAGACACAAGATTTAACTCTTAGATATTTTCTTGTTGGAATAAAAACAAATTATGACATTAAAATACGTAAAACATGCATGCGATATGATTCTATTTGAGCATAATTGTTCAATATATACCAATGTGCAATTCGCTTCTCATTTTTCGATAGTGTCCTTAATGTACAACCCCCAAGTTGATATGCATTTTGTCTAAACACCTTAAAGGCACCAAAAGTCTCATTCTCGGGAACTCTATCATCGTTTCTTTCATCCCTATTGAACCTTGTTTCAATTCCAGATAGGTACAATGAGCAAAAAGAGATTGATTCTTTCATTGTGAACGCTTTGGCAATGGAACCTTTCAAATGTGCTTTGTTTCGTACGTGTTGTTTTAGTCTTCATAAACTTCTATTAATAGGGTACATCCAACTATAATTTACAGGATTTGCTACTTTAGTTTCATATGCTAAATGTACTGAAAGGTATCATTACATCAAAAAATGCTGGTGGAAATCGTTTCTCCAACTTATATAGAATTATTTTAATATCTGCTTGTAAATGATCTAAGTCGCTAATTGATATCACTTTTGCACATATGTCACAAAAAATTTATATAACTTAATAAAGCAGTTATATACAAGGACAAAAATTAGACACATTTGAAGAAATTAGTACTATATAGGACTAAATTAAACAAACTTGGAATTACAGGGAACACAATATCATCATTATTAGATAGGAAATTATCAAAAGTGGCAAAATTACAAAATATTTACTAAATATAGCAAAATTTAGATTATAGACACTTATAGACTTGATAAACACTGATAAAATTCTATCAATATCTATAATTGTTTTCCATTGATAGAATATAAAATTTTGTTATATTTTGTAAATATTTTGGTTCATTTTGCTATATTTGAAAAGACCTCTTATTAAATACAAATCACACCAATCTCTTATTAAACCAGATTTTTCTTTCTCTCGAATATCAGTAGTACACAACAAGATTTTTTCTTTTATTTTTGTCAGTTGCAACGATTATTGTCCATAAAGCGATCGTGACATTACTCATAAACTTGGACAGATAGACGTGGAGCTAAAACAACTTCGAGTTGAGTTTTTTTAAAGCTCGTCAATCCAACACCCTCCTCCATGTCAATCAATTCTTCTGATGGCCTACTAATTTTAAATCCATGAAGAAAGTTTGCAAGTGTAAGACACATAATTTGGAGTGCGAAAGAGATTGCAGGGCACATCCTTCGACCACTTCCAAATGGTATCAATTGGGGATTTTGTCCTCTAACATCAAAATTCTTTTGACTTGTTAGAAATCTTTCTGGACGAAATTCACAAGGATCCTCCCAAACAAGTGGGTCTCTTTGAATCTTTTGAACATTGACTATGAGGCGAGTCCCTTTTGGGATGTGGTAGCCAGCAACTGTGCAATCTTCTATGGATTCATGAGGAGCTAAGAGTGGTGCAGGAGGATACAACCGTAGAGTTTCCTTAATAATACCTTGGAGATATGATAGATTTTTCACATCTGATTCTTTTACCTGTCTTTCTCTACCCACTTGATTGTCCAATTCGTGTTGAGCCCTTTCTAGTTTCTCTTGGTTGTTGAGGAGTAAGGAAATAGCCCATGTCATTGCTATTGTTGTCGTGTCAAATCCTCCTAATATCATATTCTGCAAAAATTTGAACCAAAGAAGGTGTCTGTGGTGATTCATATTAGACTTGATTGATTAGTAAATATCTTAGATAAATGTTTCATTTCATCATTGACATATATACTATGTGAAAAGAATTATTACATAACACAAGATTCCAAATAAACTCACATCCATTCTGATATGTAATTTAAGATTAACATTTTTTAGTTTCCCCCTTGTCTGATATTCTCTTAGATATCTAGGTTTTATTAAATATTAGGACTACCTATATAATACACAAAATACACACACCTATACACAGGGAGAACAGTAGAGGGAACCTAACTCCAAGATGACTTGAAAAACTTCTCCTTTTTGTTAGGTAGGTTAGAGTGAAATCAAGCTCAAAGTCTAATTTAATAAGAAGAAAATCCCCTATTTAATGAAAAGTGGATAGATAGATACATTTTTTATATTTTCTCAGATGACTTGACCCTTCATTGAAGAAGTCCCAATCCTTTCAATTAATTGATACCGCCTTAATTAGATAAGATTTTTGAAGCTCTAAAGCATTCCATATTAAGCTTTCTTTAACAAGAAAGAGAGACTTTCTTTACTCGAATGAGGGAAAAAAGGCGAGTTCTAGTATTGAACCTCACATAAAATTCCAATATAGAAAGAGAGTCTTATAGATAAGTTTTAAGCTCATAGAACGAGATATTTTGGTGTAGATATTAACTCAACATTTTATGTAGTATTTTATTTTTAAAAAAATTATTTTTCATAATAATTAAACAATATAAAAAACTAATAAAATTATTAAGTTAGTAAAACTAATTAGAGGTATAGTATACTTAAAATATCTAATGATAAATGGTAACTAGCTTGAGTTGGGATAGTTTACTATGCATTACCAGAAAGAATCCTTACCAAACATGTAGCTTTTATAACTATATCATCATCGTAGCTAAAATGTTGTCCACCATCATCTTGAACCGTTGAAATCATCACATCCATGAAATCTTGTTTCTCTATCTCCACTTCACCACAATTATTTATCCTCTCTCGATGTTCTTTGAGGAATTTATCAAACATCTCATCTATTATTTTGGCTGTCTTCTTCATTGCCTTCTCATGTCCTCCCAAGTCTAACCAACTTAAGAATGGAAACGAATCCGCTGGAAGAAATATACCAAACAATCCAAAGAAATTTATCAATGCTTTTTGAAACTTTTGATCATTACCATCATCCAAAATGGAGAATCGCTTTCCAATCACCATCTTGAATATGGTATTCATTGTTACATCTGCCAACTTCTTCTTCATTTCTACCACCACTTTTTCACCTTTGTTGTTGTTTTTACTACCACTGTTTTTTAGGCATAGGTCATGGAGTTCCTTCATCCATGTCTTGACCTCATATGCTCTTATGTGTTGGAACTGGTCCACACGGTGGTTTGTGAGGAGTTCGAGTGTGGCTATTTTTCGTAAATGGCGCCAGTGTGGAGTGTAGGGGCTGAACCCCATCATGGCATAGTCATAGGCAAGGAGTTTTGAGGCTACAAGCTTTGGACGGGACGCGAAGGTTCTGTCGTTTGTAGTAAAGAACTCTTTTGCTAATTCACAATTGCTTACAATCAACGCCTTTTTCATACCGAACCTAAATGTGAACATTGGTCCAAATGCCTCCGCCAGTTTGGCCAATGTTACGTGAGTTGGCTCGTTGGCTTTAAGGTGGTGGAGGTGGCCGATCACTGGCCAAGCACCACCGGCTTCCGGTGGGAGTTTCTTTTGATGAGCGACGAATCTTCGGGATATAATGAAAATAGCGTAGAAAAAGAAGACAAGGGCGAAAAAGATGGATCCGGTGATGGTGTGTGGCTGTTCCATTTCTGGTTCTCTATTAGAATTTAAAGGTCTTTAACTGTCGGGGTTTGGAAAATGAAGAACTATCAAGGTTATATAAGAGGCCAGATGGGTTTTGGACTCCAAAAGTAAATTAAATTCAGTTTTTTTCTTTAAAAAAAATACATTTCGGCGTGTACCTGTTTTTGTACATCTCACCAAATTCTCCTTTACGACACTGGCAAACTAAACTTATATTTTAATTATTTTTTTGACGTGAGTGATAAAGAGATGAAAGCATACATATGAGTCATGAGTGCATCCCAAGTGTTCCATTTTTTTTAGGGAAACGGTTGCCATTTTAGTGTTTGTATAAAAATTAATGCAATTTTTTCATGCCATACATCGATCATTATAAAATTAATACTAGTTATATAATGATCGATATATTAAAAGCTTCAAAGTTATTAAACATCATTTTTAAATTTAATTGGCAATGAGAAGAGTAAAGAGGTAGGAGATTCGAACAATAAATTTTGTGGTTACTAATACATTTAGATGTCAATTGAAGCTAAGCTCTTGTTGGCTATACTATAAAAAATTGTGAGACATGCACTTTTTTAATAAAAAAAATATGACATACTTAACGTAAATTTAGAAATAAAAAACAAATAAAATAAAAGCAGGGATGGTAATAAACACAATTCTAGATCATATCTTTGACCACACTAATAGTGTTAATTATGCTCACAAATCAAAATCCTATCCATTAACTAAGGGTTTAGGGGTTAGAGTGTGTGTCCATTAATAATTAAAGATTTAGGATCTATGGAGCACCGCCATGGTGCTTAGAATATGTTGGCTAATTCCAAGCTAGGTTAATTTTAAAATATCGTTATCGACAAAAATATCGTTTTTTAATTTTACTAAAATATCTACTA
>JBBPDJ010000017.1:4458076-4539117 GCA_037974625.1 Cucumis cinereus
CTTTCCACTTCTAACTTTCTTTCTTTGTTATCTACGTTCCAATGATTTAATAAAATCAAGTCAAATTTTGTAAATTTTAAAAAGTAGCTTTCATAAAGAGGTTTTTTTTTTTTTTTTTTGAAATTTGGTTAAGAATTCGACTATTTTAATTAAGAAATTATTGGATATTTTACACGAGATATAAATAAATGCAGAACAAACTAAATTATATCTCAAATTCTCATCTCACAGATTAGAATCAAATAAGCAATTTATTATAAAATCGTAAATAATAAAGCACAGGAAAAAAGGAAGAACGACAACGAAAAATATATTAGTTCACCCCAAACTCAAGATTACGTCCAGTTCTTTTCATCTGCAGGTTCTGGAGATTGAAAGAAATAACCCTCAAACTCACTTACAAATCTCTTTCCCTTAATAGTCCAACAGAATCTATTTGAATCCAGATACCACAAGTTGGTATTTTGGAATAAAATAAGAGAAACCCTAAAACCAATTGCTCACTACCACACTAAAATAACAGACTTGAATAAAGATGTCTTCAAAACTTGACCTAGAGTTTAGGGTTATGATTTAGGGTTTAGGGTTCTCCGACAGCAAAGACTCTCGGCTAACTTCATCTTTCCTCATGGCACACTATCTTGTGCACACTTTTTCCTTCCATAATATCACTCAAATATATGGGTGTTGTAGTTTCCCTAGTTACCAATAATGGGTCATGCGAAGAAATAAATTCACATGCACATTTTCTTCATAAGTGTTCTCTCCACTGCCACATATTCCCTTAATTTTGATAACCCTCCAAATTTACTAAAATAATTAAACTTCAACTTTTATTCTTTTAATTATTCTCCACCTCCAAATTAGCCAATGCAATTATTGCTTATGGGTTAAAGAAAAATGGGGTTTCTTAACGGGAAGACATAAATCATTGTAAGACATAGATCAGGTTTAATTTTGAAAAATAAAATTGTTACTCACAAGGGGCAAACTATTGTTTTCTATTCCTATTTTTTTTAAAGAACGCTCAACTTTAAGTAATAAAATTGATCGTGATTTCAACCAACTAAAGTCGTCAATACGTTTAAGATTATTTTTTCATTATATAGTTACATTTTCCATTCTTTTATGAAAATACCAAGAGTTGTTAGATAATGAAAGAATAATAAACCTAAAACTGATTGATAAAGTTTCAAACGCATCATTCTTGGTATTTTTTCCCCAAATCTTCAATTGCTTTTCTTAATCAAGTTTACTAGTTTTTCTTTTTCTTTTTCTTTTTTTTTTTTTTTTGGTAAGAAAAAAGGAAAAACTACTTGAGTACTTTTTCATCAAAGGAACTATTTTGAAGTTTCAGAGTTTTTATTGTGTTTGTTTTTCATTACTTGTTTAGCCAACTTCACATTGCACAAGTTGGGTGAATTTGGTTTTCAAATGGTTGAAATAAAATGGACTCACTAGATAACTGACAAATGTAATGTTTACGTTGCACAAATATCAAAGATAAGTTTTAATTATAAAATTGACAAAATCAAAAATTAAAAAAAAATACATTTCCGTGTGTACCTGTTTTTGTACATCTCACCAAATTCTCCGTTACAGTGGCAAACTAATCTTATATTTTAATTATTTTTTTGATGTGAGTGATAAAGGGATGAAAGCATACATATGAGTCATGAGTACATCCCACGTGTTGCATTTTTTTTAGGGAAACGGTTGGCATTTTAGTGTTTGTATAAAAATTAATGCAATTTTTTCATGCCACATATATACTAGTTATATAATGATCGATGTATTAAAAGCTTCAAAGTTATTAAACATCATTTTTGAAAGCTTCAAAGTTATTCAACATATTTTTTAAATTTAATTGGTAATGAGAAGAGTAAAGACGTAGGAGATTCGAACAACAAATTTCGTAGTTACTAGTACATTTAGATGTCAATTGAAGCTAAGCTCTTGTTGGCTATATTATAAAAATGGTGAGACATGCATTTTTTTAATAAAAAAAATATGACATAACATAAATTTAGAAATAAAAAACAAATAAAATAAAATAAAATAAAAGCAGGGATGGTAATAAACACAAGTCTAGATCATATCTTTGACCACACTAATAGTGTTAATTATGCTCACAAATCAAAATCCTATCCATTAACTGAGGGTTTAGGGGTTAGAGTGTGTGTCCATTAATAATTAAAGATTTAGGATCTATGGAGCACCGTCATGGTGCTTAGAATATGTTGGCCAATTCCAAGCTAGGTTAATTTTAAAATATCGTTATCGACAAAAATATCGTTTTTTAATTTTACTAAAATATCTACTAAAATATTCATGAAATGACAAACCAATATGTTTTTTTACCGATGCCTTTCAGATTTTCTTCATGCCTTTTAGATTGTCTTCATACTAACATGACTAATACGTTTATGCCACAAGTTGGCTTCGTCCTGATGACTGAGATGACAGACCTGCAAAACATCGTCAGATTTTCACAAATAACAATTATCTGAAGAGCGCGTACCTATCATGACAAGAACATTGACACCGTCTGTGGCAAAACATTTATCTAGTAAAACTCACATTCTGGCCTTGATTGCACGGTTGACTGATGCTAATAGGATTAGCTGTGAGTCTTCCAACGAGCATTACATCATTCGAACAAGGAAGGCTTGGGGAATTGAGTTTCCCCTTTCCTAATAGTCTTGCTCAAAGCACCATCACAAAAGGTGAACTTTCCTGAGCTGGCAGTTTTGAGTTCAGATAGATAATTCTTATCACCAGTCGTGTGTCTGGAGCTTCCAATATCAAAATATCAATCACATTTTGTCGAGGATCTAAGGGAAGTTAACACAACATTGCATCTGTTCTTCGCAATCTTGACTCTCCAAACCCGTTTCAATTTGCATTTTTCTAGATGTATATTTGGAGAGGGATGAGACACCTTTATTGGCATTGTTGATTTGGAAAGAGTATTCAAAAGCTAATAGAAAATTTTCATTTATTACCTACTCTTCCAGTACAATAGTGGGATATCCATCTTTTTCTATGTTTTCTATTAACAACATTTCTAGAGTTGCTAGAAGATTCTGTCAATCTATACGTTTCAGATTTTCGAGCTCTAACAAACTCAATCTTCTGCTTCCCTTAGAGGGTTAACTGGTTATTGGAATAATTCTCAAGTTTTGTGAAACCAAGTTCGAAATTGTTGCTAGTTGTCTCTCCAGATGTTAATATCTTCTCTAGAGACTTTGTGCCAGAGTTCGACGTGCTCTATAGTCAGAGTAAGTAGAGAAATTGTTCTCTTAAAGGCTGATTTGAGGCTTGAACAGTGTGAAGTCACTCCTTCTCATGGCTTGATAAAGGTTCGATTATAGTGGGACTTTAACTTATTGTTCATTAAGAAAATTAGTAGTCCGGAGTTAGATGTAACTACAAGGGCAAAATAGTAATTTTGGCCTAGCTCTACTTACAAGCAATTTGTGAAGGGTCATTACACCATTCATTGGTTATATCCAATTGACATAAAAATATATCTACAGTGGAGAGAGTGCAACTGTCAGTCTTTAATGAACTGAAAAATATTTAATGAATGGAGATTAATCTGATTAAAGAGCTTAATTAGTTAATCTTGTATCATTGGAGCTTCAATCTGTAGGTCCATAAAATTCACTTGTTAACTCAATAAGGATTAATAAGAATCAAATTTATTTTGAACTAATTTGAATTGCTCAAATTAATTAAAAGAGAATAAATTGTATGTGATGCAATTAATATAATGTATCTGATACATTATAATATAAAGTTTAAATGAGATAAATAAATATTTGAATATGATTCAAATAGTAATTATATGGGTAAGATTCATATATAAACTATAAGTTAAAATTAATAATAATATGATTCATATTAAAACTATAGGTCATATGAGAAAATCACACTATAGGTTATGTTATATATATTTATATATATATATATATGATATAATATAAGCTATATATATTATATGAGATATAATATTTAATCATATATTAATTAAGTTAGTTTTTAAAAATAACTTCCAAGGAAGTTAAGAAGGCTCTTGTAGTAGTGTTCAAATTAAATTTGGTTACTGTTTTGGGTGTTTGAGCTTTTGTGGAAGATTCAAGAGTTGTGAATGGTTGGGAAGCGAGAAGACTGGTACTTCAAGACTAAATTGTACTTTTTTAATATTTTCAAGGTAATATTATTACAAAATATTGTAACTATATTGAAAATTTAATATACACTAAACATATAAATTATATTTATTAATTATAACGAATAGAAAAAAATCAATGTACCTTTAAAATGATAGGAGCTTGTACTAATAAGGTGTTGTAAAATGAGGCATAACAGAAATATGAAAATCGAAAAAATATAATATTAAAATAAATAATATATAATATATAATATATAAATAAATAAAATAATTAAAGAATAAGAAATTCTTCAAAATTCTCCATTATTTTCAATTACTTTGAAATTTCAACCAATATGTGTGTATCTTACAAAATCCACTAAATGCACAATTTGACAAGTATGAGGTGGATCACATGGCGCTTAAGATCAGTTGATATCTTCAACACATATGACAGTGTCGATGAAGGAGAAAGGGAGTGATGCATGACTAAAAAAACTTGGTATATTAACCTGGTTAATTAGTTAGAACCAAAGCTAATAAAGGATAACACAAGGAGCAGAAGAGATAACAAAGACACCAAGAACTTGGTAAAAAGTTCGGTTAAACACATCTACGTCTGGGGGCTAAGTGCCCAATTAAGAATGTTGATCCACTATATAACAAGAGTTCCACAAGTTCACAACTTATACAATGATAAACAAGATGTGACATCAAACAAAAGTCATAAAGTTACACAAGATGGATTTTAGGCTCCCCTAAAATCATGATATTGAAAGTTTATCTTCATATCTCTAGATCACAGACTCCCCTTGAAAACATTACTTAAAGATATGGAATTGGTTAGGCTCCCTCTAACTCATATACCTCTTATCACCAACGTTCTTCATGAAGTCAACAACTATGTATTCAATAATGTCTACATCAGTGTTCTCCTCATAACAAGTCATCATAAGAATTTAGACCAGAGCATCTTATCACATACCTTCGTGTGTATAATTCTGCCGCTTTTTCAATATGCTTGCATTATATTTTACAATGAGCAAGGTGCTAAATATATGTTATATCCAATTTTAGAGAGAATCAAATATGTCTATATAAGATAATCAAAATAAGGAAAATTCTCATGAAGACTAAAAAGAAAAATATCTATAAAGTAGAAAAGGCAAGAATAAAAAAGAAATTTCTTAGCCAACCAAATCTAACAATGACAATGAACACTAAACATAATGAGATATCTATTTTTATTTTTCGTGGGTGTGGCACATCTTTATCATTAGAGTTGTAGGTTGCGATGTAATAGCGCATCCTCATATAATCGATGACATTATTCATCTATTTTTTCAAAGATATTAAATGTTGATGGTTGATATTGAAGTCGGTAGAAATAATGAGGCTAGATATTATGATAATAATAATGAACATATTAGTGATATGATAATGGTCTTTCGTTATATTTTGTTGACTTTTTTATCGTATTAGAATTGTCAATTTAATCAGCATGTCACTCGCCTAAAGTGAAAAGATATTTTTTGCAAGTTAATTTACCAAGAGATAAATAACTAAATTCCACGGTCTTAATAATTGAGTGCATCCATCTAGGTACTTTTCCATATCCCTACCACACAAAATAGGACTAAAAGCTATTTTTTAAAAAAGTATTTTTTAATCTTATATTTGTTTAGTGGATAGATGAGAAGTATATAGATAGGTGCAACCTAGGATACACCTAATAATCATTGCTCCTAAAATAATCTCTCATTTTTTGATACAAAATGTACACCAAAATACAATTTTACCCTAATTTGAATTTAGTTTTATTTAGTTCCTATGATTCAAAATGTTACACTTTAATTTGTACTGGAAAATTTTTTCCGTTCTAGAGTTTAAATGGAAATTTTGTGTTTTGTAGAGACTTAGAAGATTGAATCAATTTTTTTCTTTTTAAATAAATATGTTTTAGATATAACAAAATGTAGGTTGTTATGATTCTCAAAAACTATGTATCTGTTGAATAAATTAATTGTAGATATTATTTTGGGTATTTTTGTAATCTAATAATTAGTAATTAGTTAAATAAAATATTGAACTTGAAGATGGAAATGGAGGGTTGGAGATAACGTGCTTGAAGATGAAAGATGGACAGTTGGAGATTACATGCATGAAGATAGAAGATGGAGATTTGAAGCTTGCATGCTTGAAGATGAAGGGTATGCGTGAGTTGTTTAGAAAATATTTTGGCTAGGTGTACGATGGACTTTTACCAATTTCTATATATTTGTAACATCAAGCGGGCATTTGTGTTGTTGAAAGAGTCACACTCATCTGTTTTACAATTTGATGCCAAAATTATTACTGATAAACATAAGCGGGCAGTCGTGGAGATAAAACAACTTGGAGTGGAGCTTTTCTACCACTAGCCAATCCACAGCTCTCTTCCATGTCAAGAAGTTCTTGTGATGGCCTATCAATTTTGAACCCATGTAGCAAGTTGGCTAGCGTAATATGCATCATTTGAAGGGCGAATGAGATGGCAGGGCACATCCTTCGACCGTTTCCAAATGGTATCAGTTGAGGACTTTGTCCTCTAACATCAAAATTCTTTTGATTCGTTATAAATCTTTCTGGTCGAAATTCATGTGGATCCTCCCAAACAAGAGGGTCTTTTTGGAGCTTTTGAGCATTAACAATTAGGCGAGTCCCTTTGGGAATGTGATAGCCAGCAACTGTGCAATCTTCTATAGATTCACGAGGGACTAAGAGTGGCCCAGCTGGATGTAATCGAAGAGTTTCCTTCACAATAGCTTGGAGATATGGTAGATTTTTCAAATCTGTCTCTTTCACTTGTCTTTCTCTCCCAATTTGTTCGTTTAATTCAAGTTGAGCCTTCATTAATGCATCTTCATTGTTGAGAAGTAAAGAAAGGGCCCATGTCATTGTAATTGTTGTAGTGTCAAATCCACCTAATATCACATTCTGTAGAGATATTATAGATATTATTATATATGACAAAACTTTAAAAATATTTATAAAATATATTAAAATTTCAGATTTGACATTGATAGACTTATATCCGTGTCTATCAATATCAATGATAAATCTTAAATTTTGCTATATGTGAAAATGTCTTTTTTTAACTCTTTTTCTTTTTTGTTATTTTCTGTTCTTTGTATAAGTTCAAGCATAACTCGCTTGCCTATTAAAAAAAAAAAAAAAAAAACCTAAAAGTTGTTTTGTATTAAAATTCAATTTTAAACCCTTTGCTTTTAAAATTTTCTAATATATGAAATCATCTGTTAATCATTCAAGTCCAATTTGGTAACCATTCTCATTTTTGTTCTCTTTTTAAATTAAGGTTATGGACACTCCTTCTAACTCCAACATTCTTCCTTTAATATCTACATTTTACCAACTATTTAAAAAATCAAGAAAAATTTTAAAAACTGAAAAAGAAAATAGTGCTCTCGAAAAGTTACTTTTGTTTTTGAATTTTGACTATGAATTTAACTATTGTACTAAATAAATATGTGTTAATCATTGTAAGAATACAGACTCAATTTCTAAAATCTAAAAACAAAACAAAATAAATACTAAACGAAGATTTAATTTTACATTTTTAAAAATTATATTAACCATTGTTTTATCTCTTCCTATAATCAAAATTCTAAAAAGAAAATAATTACCAAGTTGACTAAAAAAACTATTATTTTTATTCAAAATTATTTTGTTGTTTAATACAATTATTAAAGAGTAGACAAAAAAAGTCATGTGGCCCTAACTTCTCAAATATTTTCTCTACTTTGATAATGAAATCTACCTACCCTATTATAATCCATAAACTTCTTAAATTTTTTCCATTTAAATTACTAGAATCTAATGTGAAAAATATTAATTTTCTACCCAAACTATCTAAATTCTATCAATTTTAACTCCTAAATTTCCAATTTCTTCAAATTCTACCCTATTAAAAAATGGTGAAATTTTAACTTACTTAGGCTTCTCACTCCAAATATGGTTTTAAAAAATGTCTCTTATGTATTCAATGAACTATAAAAGGTACCTACAATATAAGAAATCGATGATTTTTTACAATAAATTTGTGCACAATGAAACTTATTTCTTGTAAATTAATGAGTAAAAGTTTTACAGCCATAGCCATAATCATTTATGTACCAAAAAAAAAAAACGGTGTTCGACGATCTAAATAAAGTGATTTTAGAAAATTAAGAAATCACTCAAAATTGATTTTTGAAATATTGATTTTCTAGTGATTCTTGAAAAATGATGAACGGAGAATCACCATCTAATTTTATATAGTTTTTAAAATATCCAAAATACCCTTCTTTTAGTAATTTGATAGTTTTAAAATCTCTTTTGTATCAAACATGATGATTGAAAATCAATTCTAAACATATGAAATTGACTTTTAAGAGTTTGTAACCAAACATAAATTTAATTGTTTAGAAATCAATTTTAAAAAATCAATGGTACCTAAATTTTTTTTTTCTTCTAAAATCACTACTTAAACTATATCACTCCAAAACACACCCTTAATCAATAGCAAAACATCCAACTCTCATTTAAGTTTAAAGTTTATAGTTGAAATTAAAACAACTTAATTGCAAAAAGTAATTTTATGCAATATAATCGTCAAATTTTGAGATGAATCATTTAATTCCAATTTGACAAGTTGATATAGAGATATTTCTTTTGTTGGGCAATAATTAACTCCCATTGTCTCTATCTATCCACTATATAAAAGAAAAAAATTTAAGAAAAATTAAAAATTGCTTTTCTAAAAGTAAAAGAACAAAAAACCAAACATGTTAGATTTTTATTGGATGCAGTTTGGACTATATGAGATTGAACCCAAGTTTTTGTTTTCCTTAAATGTCGTTTCAAACCATTATCATTAGAAATAAACATATTGTAGGATCTTAAATTATCCAATATTACTATAAAAAATATTTTAATACTTGCATATATTTTTAAAATATGTTATGATAATTAGAGCATTAAAATAATATGTACTTTACCAAGCATGTGGCTTTGATGATTGTATCAGCACTGTAGTTGAACTGTTCTCCATCATCATCTTCAACACTAGAAATCATTACATCCATGAAGTCTTTTTCTTCCCTCTCTCCATTACTGCAGTAATCTCCCCTCCCTCGATGTTGTTGGAGGAATTTGTGAAACACCTCATCTAATATTTGTGCAGTCTTCTTCATGGCTTTTTCGTGTCCTCCTAAATCGAACCTACTCAAAAACGAAAATGATTCCGAAGGAATAAATTTTATAAAGAATTCAAAGAAACCCCCCAACGCCTTTTGACACTTTTCACGGCTAACATGGTCGTCGAAGGCTGTCGAGAATCGCTTTCCGATCACCATGTTGAACATGGTGTTGAGGGTTATGTCTACAAACCATTCCTTCATTTCCACCACAACTTTCTCACTTTTGTTATTGTTATTTTTGAGCCAATATAACTCATAGAGTTCCTTCATCCAACTATGAACCTCGAATGCTCTAACATGTTCGAGCTGCTCGACGCGTTGATTTGTGAAGAGTCCCAGCATGGCTAGTTTGCGTACATGGCGCCAGTGTGGATTGTAAGGGCTGAACGCCATCATGGCATAGTCATAGGCAAGAAGCTTTGATGCAAGTTGCTTTGGACGAGACGCAAAGATTCTATCGTTTGTAGTAAAACATTCTTTTGCTATTTCCCAATTGCTCACAATCAACGCTCTTTTCCTACCGAATCTGAACGTGAATATTGGTCCATACGCATCCGCCATTTTGGCCAATGTTATGTGGGTTGGCTCACTTGAATTTAGGAGATGGAGGTGGCCGATCACTGGCCAAGCGCCATGGGCTTCTGGTGGGAGTCTCTTAGGCTGAGCTACGGATCTCCGAGACATGATGAAAAGAAGGTAGATAATGAAGACAAGGGCGAAGATTATTCCAGCGACGGCGTGAGGCGGCTGTTCCATTTATGCACAATCTTTTTAAGTTTTAGGGTTGGGAACTTTGGAGAACTTTCAGCATGGTAAATGGGTGTGTTTATGTAAGAGGCCACATGGCTTTATCAATGAGTACCAAACCTTAAATTAAATGGTTTTTTTTTTTGAGAGACCCTTTCTTTCCATCTAGAAACTGTGGTCATTTTAATTGGACAAACTTTACATTGTAATAATTCATCTCCAATATGCATGGTCCGTAAAAAGAAAAACAAATCATCTTAAAGCAAAAGAATATTTAAAGATACAGTCTACTTCAAGTCCCGGACCAATTAAGAAAATCATTCAACACCTTTCCGTATGATCGTCTTGCCAGAGGTGAACTTCAGCTCTACTTCACCGATACTAATAACTTTTTTGTGTGGTGATCCTTCAAAAGTATTTTTTTATCCTTAGTTTTGTTATAATTTTAGAGTGCAGTAGTACTTTTGACACAAAGTACAAAGTTCATTGGTATTTTTTAGAGCAAAACTTAGATGCTTGTTAGGTTGTCTCCTTCTTTTCCAGCTCAGCCACGTGTCACAATTTTATTGGTTTTAAGTTATGTTTATTTATTGAAATAAAAAATAATAATAAATATTGTTAAACTTTCCATTTTTCAAGGTTTTTCTTTTTGCTTTACATATTCACATTCTCTCTCTCCCCTTTTTTTCTCTTGCCGTTTATCTTTTTTTTTTTTTTAAATAAATTTTTTTGCCTATTATACTTCCTTTGTTCTAAAAAATAGAACTTTTCCATTTCTACTCCCTTTTATTTTAAATAAACCAATTTTCTTATTTTTTTTCTCTTTTTCAATTGTGGATTTTTCTTATATACAAAATCTAATTCATATTGCACCAATCTACTCTACAAAATTTACAGATTAAGATTCACATATAGTAAGTTACAAGACATTTAATTGATTAGTCAATTTAAATAGAAGGCATAAAAAACACTGCAACAAAACAATCATAAATTATAAATAAACATACAACAATACACGAACTTTAAACATCATGTTATAAAATGTATTCTCCCACTAAAAGATAATTAAATCTAGTTATCTTATAAAAAGAATTATATATAGGTATCTCACTTAAACCAATTCAAAATATATATTTATTCAATTGAAAAATAAAAAAATAAAAGAAAATTGATTTATTTAAAATAAAAAGTTCTGTTTTTTAAAATAAAGGAAGTAGAATGGGAAAAAAAAAAAAAAAAAAAAAAAAAAACATCTAACGGCAAGAGAAAAAAAGGGAGAGAGAAAATGAATATGTAAAGCAAAAAAAACCTTGAAAAACGAAAAGTTTTAAGAATATTTATTATTATTTTTTATTTCGATAAATAAACATAACTTAAAACCAAGGAAATTGTGACACGTGGCTGGACTGTAAAGATGGAGACAGTCCAGCAAGCGCCTACATTTTGCTCTATTTTTTATAATTTAACCTTAAAATTATTCCACAAATAATAATTTGTTTTACAAATTTTGAGTTTCATGGACTCTAATATCATTTTTATATAAATATGAAGTTGAATTGACAACCAATATTTAATAATAAAAAAAGAAGGTAATTTATCTAATTTATAAAAGTTGTGTGATTTATAAAAATTGCGAGCTTTCTCCATTTTTTATTTGAGATTCTAAAAATATAAAAAACAAACAACCCTTAATAGACTTGCGTATATATCATGCACTTTGGAAAGAGTCTCACACATTTATTCTAAAATTTTATCTCCAAATTACTCATACACTTTGGGGGGGAAGGCGCGGAGTTAAAACCACTTTGAGCGGAGATTTTCTGGCACTAGACAATCCACTGCTCTCTTCCATGTCAAGAAGCGCTTCTGATGGCCTCTCAATTTTGAACCCATGTAGCAAGTTGGCTAGCGTAAGATGTAACATTTGAAGGGCAAATGAGATGGCAGGGCAAATCCTTCGACCATTACCAAATGGTATCAGTTGAGGGTTTTTTCCTATAACATCCACATTACTTTCGTTTGTTAAGAATCTCTCTGGCCGAAATTCAAATGGATCCTCCCAAACAAGAGGGTCTTTTTGGAGCTTTTGAGCATTAACAATTAGGCGGGTCCCTTTCGGAATGTGGTAGCCAGCAACTGCGCAATCTTCTACAGATTCATGAGGGACTAAAAGTGGCCCAGCTGGATGTAATCGTAGAGTTTCCTTCACAATAGCTTGGAGATATGGTAGATTTTTCAAATCTTTCTCTTTCACTTGTCTTTCTCTCCCAATTTGTTCGTTTAATTCAAGTTGAGCCTTCATTAATGCATCTTCATTGTTGAGAAGTAAAGAAAGAGCCCATGTCATTGTAACAATGGTAGTGTCAGATCCACCTATTATCAGATTCTGCATTAATTTGAACTAATGGTTTATCATCTCTATTTAGTACTCTTCTAATAATATTAAACTTTACTCTACATCTAATAATAAGAAGAGAAGCGAAATTTTCTCAAATAAAAAAATGTGAAACTATTTAAATAAATAGAAAAAAAAAAACAATTTGAAAAACACCTCCAAACATGCATAAATATATACTTTACCAAGCAAGTAGCTTTGATAATTGTATCAGCACTGTAACTTAAGTTTTCTCCATCATCATTTTCAACCGTAGAAATCATTACATCCATGAAGTCTTGTTCTTCAATTTCTCCTTTATTGCAATCTCTCCTCTCTCGATGTTGTTGGAGGAATTTGTGAAACGTCTCATCTAATATTTGTGCTGTCTTTTTCATGGCTTTCTCATGTCCTCCTAAATCCAACCAGCTCAAAAAAGGAAACGAATCCGAAGGAATGAATCTTCCGAAGAAATCAAGGAAATCTTTCAAAGCCTTTCTGCACTTTTCACGGCACACAGGGTCGTCGAAAGCAGTGGCAAATCGCTTTCCAATCACCATCTTGAATATGATATTGGAGGATATTTCTTCAAACCACTTTTTCATGTCCACAAAAGCTTCCTCGCTTTTTTTTATTGTTTTGAAGCCAACAAAAGTCGTGGAGTTCCTTCATCCAGTTTTGAACCTCTAATTCTCTTATGTTCTGGAGTTGATCCATGTGGTGGTTCCTGAGGAGTCCAATGGTGGCTATTTTTCGGACATAGCGCCAGTGTGAATTGTAGGCGCTGAATCCGATCATGGCATAGTCATAGGCAAGAAGCTTTGATGCCAACAACTTTGGGCGAGAAGCAAAGATTTTATCGTTTGTAGTAAAACACTCTTGCGCTATTTCCCAATTGCTAACAATTAATGCTCTTTTTCTACCGAATCTAAACGTGAATATTGGTCCATACGTATCCGCCATTTTGGCCAATGTTATGTGGGTTGGCTCACTTGCATTTAGGAGATGGAGGTGGCCGATCACCGGCCAAGCGCCACCAACCTCTGGTGGGAGTGTTTTCCGTTGAGCGACGGATCTCCGGGACATAATGAAAATAGTGTAGAGAAAGAAAACAAGGGAGAGGATTATTCCGGTGATCTCATAAGGCTGATCCATTTCTACTTCTCTAATGTTTTTAAGTTTCAGGGTCTGGAGGGTTAAGTACTGCAAAGGGTTTATTTATAAGGCAATGATCCAGACACGTTGGGTATAAACTTAGATCATTTTCAAATATAGAAAAATGAACTAAAATATTTATAAAATATAACATAATTTTAGATTATATTAATGATAGTCTATCTAATATTTCAGTATTTTTTCGTGTACAATAATTTCTCTTTCATTCATTGCAGGAGAATAATATAATTGTTTAATTTTTTTTTCTTTGAAAAATTAACTTAGAGTTGAGTTGGATTTTTAACGACTAATCTGAAATATCTGGCCCTAATTACTGTTTAACACATATGTGAAAGTGTCCCTAAATTATTGTATTAATTATGCATATATTACTTAAAAAAAAACACACACACACACATAAAGCAATAATTCATAAGTATTTATTAAATCGAAATAATTAGAAATATTTATAGCTTTTTAGAGTTTTATTTTTTTTTATATTCGATTAATCTTATTTATTATTTTTTTGAAACAAGTAAGCATAACTTTGTGGTAAATAACATCAAATTTTGGATAGAAAGGAAAATTGTAAAAAATGACAAAATTTACAAAATTTTTACAAAATTTTAGATTATATTAATGATAGACATTAATAGACACGAATGAGCTTCTTTCAGTTTCTATCAGTGTCTATCAGTGTCTATCAGTGTTTATCAGTGACAACCATGAAATCTATTAATGTCTATCAATATCTATCAGTGTCTATCGTTGAAAGAATCTAAAGTTTTGCTATATTTGTAAATATTTTGATTCATTTTGCTATATTTGAAAATGTCCCATAAAGAAAACTAGAAATAATAACATTAAAAAAAATGAATCAAAATCAATCAATTGAGTCGACCTGGTTATTTAGTATAAAATTGGACAATTGTGTTCCTATATTTGGAGAAGACCAAAATGTATTGCCTAGATCAATTTTTTATTCGTGTTGAGGATGGATTTAAAGAATGAGATCCATAAAAGAAGATTGAAAGAACAAGCCTAAAAATGGGCTGAAGCTGGTCGGCCTCGACCCACCTAATCCAAGGCCCAAAGTGGTCGAGAGCCAAGTATAAACTAAGAAAGAAGGTAATAAACCCTAAAACGCCCGGATAGAATATCGAGTCGATCAACTTCGATCTAGAAGAAATATGTTGTCCAATAGGAAATCCTAAATCAACAATGATTAGGAAACAAGATGAACCTTATACATAAGTGCATAGGGGGGGTGTAAAGAGGTAAGTTCTCCAGCCAGTATCAAACACTATCTTCTACTTTCAATCTTCTAATTTTGGAGTGGTTGTCGCTTACACCACACCGGTGTTCAGATTTCTATTTTGCTGGTGTTCAGGTTTCTATTTGCTTGTAGGCGAGCTCTCATCCCCTAAAAATACAAATTTACTATTGCTAACCTGCTCTATGCTTCTCAAAATTTGGCATTAACAATTGGAAAAACCAATAAAAATCGAACTAAATTAAGGGTATATAAAGTCATACCCCCAACCCAAATTATGCGACAAACTTAAGACGTAGCATGACGACAACGTATTGCAACTAAAGTATAAAATATTTTGTCAAACTCCGAAAGTATCTTCGAAATGGGTGGCTAGCAAATATTCTCTTAACAAAATTTATTAAAAATTTTGAAATCATTTCTCCTAAAAGTCAGATAAAACCGCATCTGAAAAGAAAATGTACCAAATATTTTGTTTTCAACTCAAACATCAAATGTGTGGCTGATTGGAGACAACTAAATAATAATCAATTAAAATATTACAATTTCAATGATGTATAACCTATCATAAACATTTAAACAATAGTACCAAGTTGTGTAAAACGTGATGTTAGCCACTCTAATTTCGAAAACAACCCAAATTACTAAATCTATAATAAAAAATGAAACTACAACATGCAAGTGGACGGTGGCATAGGCCATTGGATACTCTGCTACCAATATTTGTAAGGTCCATTTCAGGTCTCTAGAATTTTTTTTAAAAAATGGTGTTTTTTGGATGTTGTTTTTTAAAAAGTATTGTAATAGGAAAAGTTGAAAAACCAAAGGGGAAATACCTTAATGAAATAAAGAAAAATTATTAGAATAAAAGGAAAAACAAAAAAGGAAATGTGTGGCTTCTAAGAAGGCACAAAGCCACACCACACATCTTAAAATCCACATAATTTGTTATTCTTTATTAAAAAACAAAAAAGAAAGGCAGTCTATGGACCTATTTAATTATATTTTAAAAGAAAATTAGAAGAGGAAAAAAAAGGAATAGTACCACAAATATAATTACATCATAACTATACTAAATTAATTTGTTTGTAGTTAAATTTGGCGAACTAGTGTTTCACAACTTGAGTTGGTAAGCTTGGACATAAAACAACTTGGAGTGGAGTTTTTTTAAGAATAGTTAATCCAAAACTCTCTTCCATATTAAGCAATTCATCAGATGGTCTACTAATTTCAAGTTCATGAAGTAGATTTGCAAGGGTAAGATGCATAAGTTTAAGGGCAAATGTGATTGCTGCACACATCATTCGACCACTTTCAAATGGTATTAATTGGGAATTTTGTCCTTTTGTGGCTTGTTTGGAATCTTTCTGGATGAAATTGAGAAAGATCCTCCCAAATAAGTGGCTCTTGTTGCAGTTTTTGAACGTTCACAATCAAACGAGTGTTTGCAGGGATGTGGTAGCCAGAAAGTGTACGTTCTTCTGTCGATTCATAAGGAACTAATGGTGGCACTGGAAGATACAGATGCAATGACTCATTCACAATGGCTTGCAGATATGTTAAATTTGTAATATCGATAGACTTGTAAAGAGCCCATAAGTTGATCAATGGACATTGTACTCAAATCTTTTGATTCTTCAATAACTACTACGGTTACGTTGAATTTTTCATCCAATGAGCGAAGTCTATTTTCATTTCATTTACTACTGCTAGCAATTTTGAAGTATAATCTGAAACTGATTCAGATTCCTTCATATGCAGTTATTCATAATCATCTCTCAGGTTTTGGTGGTGAACGTTCTTGACTCGATCTACTCCTTTATATGTATTCTCCAAAACTTGTCATGCTTGATGTGTAGTAGCTGCTCCAGAAATCTTCTTAACTTATCAATGGCTTGATGAATGATGGTGAGAGCCTTTTGGTTTTTCTTTGTTGTATTTTGCAAAGTTTCTCGTTGAGCTTGACTCAAAGCCGCATCACTTTCTAGTTCTTCATGACCACTATTAACAATGTCTCAAGCAACTTGTGAACCAAGTAGAGCTTTCATTCGAATACATCAATTGCGTCTATAATTTTCTTTCATAAGTTGAGACACACTTGGAAGGGAACTAAATTGTTGTTTGTCATTTGTAAAAACAATCTTTTTAAATTCCAAACTCAAACTCTGATACCACTTTGTTGGAAGTGTGTGATAAACACTCGAAATAAATAATAATCAAATGGAATATCAGAGAGAAGAAATAAGACTTATTTGGAAGACTCTTAAATTAACTTTTTTCTTTGTGTGTATTCTTATTCACACTTGGATACTTTATCAATACAATATCAACCCTTTTATAGGATTATTTAGATCCATAACTTGACACTATAATTAAATACATGTAACAAATTAAATTCCTACTTAATTCGATAACGTATTTAATTTTAAATAAGCTTGTCAACTATTCACCAATTAGTAATGTATAACATTCGAATGTCTTTAACTTTTCGACATTCATATGTATTAGATTTATGATGTAGTTGAAGTTGGATCTGTAGAGGAAGAAATTATTCAATTCAGTGAGAGGCTGCTCCATAAAAGAAACATCTCAAAATTATTAGGGAGAGACAGATTTTTTAATGGTTATTATAAATACAATTGGAAGGAGGAGAGTTGCGGCTCTTCCAACTCTTAAAAAGATATTCAATGACCAAAAGTTTCTTGTCATGTAAATTTTCAATCATATATGAATGAATAATGATAATTTTGTTTCAACTTTTTTCTCTTTTAAATTCCAACTTAGTGTAGTTCTAAAAATTCTTTCGACATGGAGATTCTATCAATATCTTTACTTTAAGACTTCTGTAAAATTGAGACCCGAAAAGTTAGGAAGTGATCTAGCTCAGAGTTGTGAATGTAAGAACGACGTTGTAACCTTTGCATAACAACACGGATAAAGACATAGAATAAGATCATAGATGCAACACGGTAAATACTTCCCCACGCGTAGTGACATTTGAACCGCATGGCATGCCAACATTCCCTCATGGTCGCACATGTCTTCAACGCCTAGCTGGCTTATACTTGGTTGAGCAACTTGTCAAGGCCTAGCACGTAGGGGCCTCAACACACCACCAATGCCAAGCACCTCATAACAACGGCAATACCCTTCTATTCGGCCACAAGACTTATCAATGACCAACTTAAATTTGACGTAAGTGTCAGAAATACTTAAATCCACCCGAGAGCTCTTTTTTCAACACTTACAAAATTTTCTGTCTTTTTCACTCTTGAACACATAAATTTTTATGCCAATCTTCCAATTAAATTTAATTAAGTTAAGTTAGTTAACAAATCTTAATCAACACAACAACAACACCAAGCTTAATTGTAGAAAGAGTTCTAGGGTTCACACACACCATATCATTTTTGGTCATAAAACTTGAAAATGGAAAAATGGCTGTATTCCCAATTGAGTATTATGTTTTGGCCATCAGCACAATTTCTCTTGTTTATTCTTTATTCTTTTATTATTGTACATTGAAGTTATGCTTAGTTTTGTTTTAAAAAATAATATAATTATTATTTTCATCTTTGTTAGAAAAAGAGTTGAAATCCTTTTAGTTCTCGAGACTAAACTTGTTTTCTTTTTCTTAAATTTCAAAAAGAAATAGGTCAATCAACTGAATTTTCAAAAATTAAAAAAATATAAAATCAAATAGTAATCAAACTAAATTTTAGTGTATAATTTCTTTTCAAAAACTCATCATTTTACTTTTATTTATTAGTATATCTTTATTTGATTTAATTTTTTAACTTGTAAGTTGTAAAATTTAAAAAGATGATTAAATTTCAGTGCATGATGCATCGATCTCTATGTTTTCCACCTTCATCATTCACACTAAAAAATAATTATAATAATATAAAAAATAAACTAGAATAATTTGTCACCTATCAAATTAGGATTAGATAATTTGATGAGAACTAAAAATAGGTGTTACCTCCAATGCACTTAATTAAATATTTTTTTTTAAATGAATAGGCAAAAGTTTACCGAAACTTCTAGTACTACGGTAGTATCAAAATTTTTCAATACACTACTTCACACATAAGTAACATTTAAGAATTATTTGAGATCGAAAAAATAATTAATTAATTAATTGACAAATCATTTAATAAGATCTCAAACAATGAATGGGGCAGGGTTTTTTTTCCCAAAAGTTTGTGGCATGCGCTAGTACATGCCAATACTTGATTCTGTGGTCGAGATATCAGCATTTAGGGTACGACATAAAATTCTATCTTCTTCTCCAACCTGATCTCTAGTTAGCCATTTTTTTTTTATAGAAAAAAATCCCCCCAATGATTTTGATTATTCAATATAATTGATATCTGAATGTGAAATTAAAAAAAAAAAAAAACTAACTTTAAAAATATCATAATAATAATAATCATCCTCATCATCATCAACAAACTAGATGTTGAAGACGTGTAGTTAATACAATATCAAGTGGGGTCTTTCTAATGCTACTTACACCAACACTCTGTTCCATGTCAAGTAGTTCTTCGGTTTTAAATCCATGCAATAAATTTGCGAGTGTTAAATACATAATTTTGAGGGCAAATGAAATTCCTGGGCACATTCTTCGTCCACTACCAAATGTTATCAGTTGAGGATTTTGCCCTCTAACATCAAAATCTTTTTGAGTGGTTACAAATCTTTCGGGTTGAAATTCACAAGGATCACCCATACAAGTGGGTCTCTTTGTAGCTTTTGAACATTTACCATGAGGCGCATTTTTGTGGAGATGTGGTAGCCACCAACCGTACAATCTTGTATTGATTCGTGAGGGATTAAGAGTGGTATTACTCACAGGTATACAGTACAAGCTAAAACATGTGGAGATCCTTTGCATGAAGGACACTTTACAATCAAATTCAAAAGGGAACAAGGATAACAAATACAATTTTCACCTTCTTTCCTTTCAACATGGATCAAAAACTAAATCCTCAAATTTTCTCATCCTTTCATTTCATTAGAAATCAATTCTCATGTTCTACTTCAATTGAAATTAAACAGAAGATCTTCAAGAAAAGCATGAGCAGAAAATTAAGAAGAAAGATAGAAATCAGGGAAGAAGAAAATACCAGGATTTACGTTGTTCAACACAGAGAAACCCCTACATCCGCGAGAAGGAGCAATCTATTGATCTTGAAGCTACAAAGAAGATAAGTTTCCTTTGATTTTACAGATTTTTCACTCCATTGATTATTGTAGAGAGCAAATCTATTTATATATAGTGAGTATAAATATGTTACAAAAGAAATTGAGATTATTTATTAGGTGAAATCTGACCCTTGGAAATCAAATATCTTCATGTAAAAAATATTTAGTATTAGTCAAAAGTGTGCTTGATTATGCAGTATTAACACAACCTCTCATTCTAAATAATAGAGTAATCCCCCACCCCGTAGTTGTAAATAATAGAATAACATTAGTACTATCTATATTTATTAAATTGGAAAATTGTTTAAAACCAGATAAAACAATTAAACAAATTTACAAATATAACAAATTTTTATATTATATGAGTGGTATATGATGTAGTCTATCCGTGTCTATCAACATCTATCATTAATATTTTGTTATATTTGTAAATATTTTGCTTTATTTTTTTATATTTAAAAACAACCATTTAAATTTAAGGAAAAGTATTGCAATATTGTATAATAAAAGACAATTATAAAATCTAAAAATTTACTATATTTTGTGAATATTTTTTTTGTTCATTTTTTAAATTTTCTATTATACTAATTAATATGAATAATATAATTAAGTATATACTTTCATGTTACAGTAAGAACTATAATTGTAGGAAGAGTGTCGAGAGAAAAACAGTTGAAAAATGATTAAATAAAAATTCTATCTTATAATAACTTGGTAAATAATTTCCCCAACCATGTTGTTTCAACCTTGATTTAACTTCCAATTAACTGATTAATTGGACATCATTCATAAATTTGAGGTTGGAGGCGTTGGCTTATAATAACTCGGAGTGGCTCCTTTTTAATGCTAGTCATACCAGCACTTTCTTCCATATCAATCAGGTCTTGAGATGGTCGTTCAATTTCAAATCCATGAAGCAAATTTGCAAGTGTTAAATGCAGAATTTGCATTGCAAATGAAATTCCTGGACACATCCTACGTCCACTTCCAAATGGTATGAGCTGGGGGCTGTTTCCTCTAACGTCAAAATCTTTGTGTCTTGTTAGAAATCTTTCTGGTCGAAATTCACAGGGATCTTCCCACACACGTGGGTCTCTTTGAAGCTTTTGAATATTCACCATTAGACGTGTTCCTGCTGGAACATGATAACCACCAATTTTACAATCTTCCATAGATTCATGAGGAATTCCGAGCGGTCCTGCAGGATACAAACGTAATGTTTCCTTCACTATTGCTTGGAGATACTTAAGATTTTTTATATCTGATTCCTTAACTTGTCTGTGTCTCCCAATTTGCTCATCTAATTCAAGTTGAGCTCTTTTGAGTGCTTCTTGATTGTTGAGTAATAAAGAAAGTGCCCATATCATTGTTACTGTTGTAGTGTCAAAACCAGCCAATATGAGGGACTGCAAAAGATTCAACAGATTTTCATTTCTAAAAATGGATGGGGATATCTTGGAGATGTAAGATATAAAATGAACAGATTTTGAAAGGCTGGATTTTTAACTCTCTAACTTTCAAAATGTTTTGTAGCATAACAATTTGGGAGAGTTTTGTTTATCAAAAATGATTAATATATAGATGTTGGCAATGCCTAAAGGCCAAACCCAATTAACTGCTACCTGAATGTTAACTAGACAGAGTATTATCTATCATTTGAACATATTTATGCATAACTTGGATAAATCTAAAATTACTTTTGATAAAAATAAATTTTTCAAAAACACTTTTTATCATCATCTTTTATAGAAACCAATTACCATTTTTTTGACTAAAAAAATCTACTAAATTATTATAAATGAAAATATTTCGGTTCATTTTGTTATATTTCAATGTAAAAAAAAACTACTCCTTTTAAACTTAACTTTCAAATATGAAAAATTAATAATTAAAAGGGCTCACACATTATCAACTTCTACACTTTTGAGTCCTAGAAGTTCACAACTCCTTAAATATCATAACTCCTACTCTCTACTACTCACTATTTCACTCATTATCCCAAACGCCCCTTAAGTGTCAAACAAGAAATAAGTGCAGAAAAACGTTTATAAACACTTTAGAAGTCAATCTAAAAGTGCATTTAGATTGACTTTTTACAGGTGTGTTGGCCCCAAAGAATTTGGAAGTAGGAGTAGGAAAATATGGAGTTGCGAATTTTACCCCTCATTTGGTCCAAGGAGTTTGTGGGTTCTACCAACTAAAAAACATCAATTTTATATCCTATCAACTTTTTATACTATAAGATCCAGGAGTTCACAACTATCTAAACCTCATAACTCCCTACTTCTCACTATTCCAATTCTTATCGGGCGTGCGATAGAAATTGTAGAAGAAAGAGGATTTTGGGCGTGTGCAATTTTAATTGGAGAGGTTTGCTTGACAGTTAAAACACGTCAAATTCTAAAAATTATAATTCAAAGTTAAAAACTGTCAAGTATTGAAAAATTTCAGCACAAAATCCCAATTTTTTCCCTTTTATTTATTGTTGACGGTTTTTAACTTTACTTGACGGTTTTGTATAAAAACGTTAAGAATTATAAATTTTAAAGTGTCAAGTATTCATTTTTTTGTAGTAGTATAAAGATCATACATACCAAACATGAAGCCTTGATGACTGTATCTGCATCGTAGTTTGATAATTGCTCTGCCTCTATAACATTAGAAACCATTACATCCATGAAGTCATTCTCACTCTCCTCAAATTTTCTACTTTGTCGATGTTCTTGAAGCCATTTATCAAACACCTCGTCAAGAATTTTAGCTGTCTTCTTCATGGCTTTCTCATGTCCACCCAAATCAAACCACTTTAGGAATGGAAAAAAATCTGAAGGCACAAACACTCCAAACCATTCAAAAAAATCCCTCAATGCCATACGATACACTTCATTCCCATTACCACTCCCATCCATTGCCATTGAGAATCTCTTTCCAACCACTATCCTAAAGATTGTGTTTAGGGTTATATCCCCAAACCATGTATTCATTTCCACCAACGCTTTCTTGTTTCTAATACATAACTCATACAGCTTCTTAATTGAAGTTTGGACTTCAAATACTCTTATGTGTTGGAGCTGGTCGAGGCGGTGGTTCGTCATGAGTTCAAGCGTGGCGAGTTTGCGGATATGACGCCAGTGTGGACCATATGGGATCAATCCTAACATGGTGTAGTTATATCCCAACAGCTTGGAGGCCACGAGCTTTGGACGAGAGGCAAAGATTCTGTCATTCGTAGTGAAACACTCTTTCGCTATTTCCCAATTGCTCACAATCAAGGCTTTCCTCATACCCAATTTCAAAGTAAATATTGGTCCGTACGTATCTGCTAACTTAGCTAAGGTTATGTGAGCTGGTTCTGTTGCACTTAAAAAATGGAGGTGACCTATCAATGGCCAATGACCGGCGGGTTCGGGTGGGAGTTTATTTCGATGAGCTCCAACAACTCTTGTAGATAAGTTGAAGAGGGCATAGAGAAAGAGGAGAAGGGAGAAGATTCCGGTAACGATGGTGGCCGAGGAAGAGAGTTGAGAAAGTTCCATGTCTATGAAATGAATGTTAGAGAGATTCTGAAATGAGTTGTGGTTATGTTAGAGAGATTAAAAGCCTGTGGTGGAACTGAGCAATAAACAAATGGGAAAGTGAAGTCTTGACGTATCCTTTTATCTTTTGTACAAAAATGATAAAAAAAACATTAATACATACTTGATATACACGATACACAATTTTACGTAACCTTTTTATCAGTCCATGAAATGTTAAAAAAATACGGATACACTTAATACATACTTGATATACACGATATACAGTTGATACATTTGACACAATTGATACACTACTAATATACACCTGATACATTCCATACACTTTTATATACTAAAAAGTTTCACATGTGCAAAAACGAAAAAGTATGTGACACACTTTAAATATCTTAAACTTAATTTGGCATCCACCGCAATTTTCCTAATATATATGTGCATTATTTTATTCAATTGTTCAAACTTTTTTTGACATTTTTATAGAATTATAGAAAAAACATTTTAATATCGTTCGAGTTACATTCATTTTTCTGCGGCACACTCTAATCAAATAGTATGTTAACAAAAATGAAAATATATTTTAAGAGTAATATTGGGCTGAAGACTCATTTTAAGATGTAACAAAGATGCACTATAGTATTTTGGTCATTCTCTAGTTAACAATTTTAATTAGACTTAAATGCGATAACCATTATCACCCCTACATTCTAGTAGGATAATTAAATCAACCAAAGATACATATGGTAAATAAATAATAAACACTTGATGATTCCATGTTGAAGATTTGAAATTCTTTAAATCAATAACATTTTCCAATTCCAATACCACATATTGTTCAATTCATCCTTTGATGATATAAGAACCTTTCTAATGAATCAAACCTTTATTGCTAGAGTGTGTATCATTCTTTGGGATAATGAATAACGCAGAGATTGAGAGAGATCACCTGAGAAGAACTGTCCATCACGTGTATACATGTAACTGCTTACATTTTTTGGAACTACCCACTCACCATTAACTCTGGTAGCTACCACATCTCTAGCAACTACTCACTAGATCACTACATGAATAATTGACCCATGATCTTGGATAACTACTTAGAATGAACTTTTGAAAAATACAAAATAACAGAAAAATTCACTATTTTTCAAACTTCACATAACACGACTAAAACTTATAAATTTCACAATATAGGACGGATGTATTAACACTCAATATAATAATTATCTCTTCAATATTACACCAATTATCATCGGTAGTTATCAAACCCTAAACTTCACATTACACTAATAAAACTTATAAGTTACCGGTATGAAAGGAATAATTATCCCTTCAATGCTATATCAATTATCATTATGGGCAACAATACAAAATATCAATTATTAAGTTATATGAGCCAATACTAAAAATCAAAATTATTTCTGACACACAACTTTATGGAAGGTTGAGCCAATGACTTGTCACATTCATGATAATATCTATATTTATATATATTTATTGTAGTTTTTCACACGCCCATTGAGAGGTGCAAAATCGTTTGTTATATAAAATTAAGAGCAATAAAACAAACAAGAAAAACAACAAATCTCTTTTGTCATGGAAACTTTGATTGGTCAATATTAGTCGAGTCTGCTGTTTTAAAAGTAGAAAATAATGCCTACAAAAAGATGAATGTTTGGACAACCACAAGAGTTGGTTGCTCCAGGACAAATTATGTAACGGTAGAGAAATACACAAATAATTTCACACCTTCTAGACTTTCCAAACATGTCGTACTATTTAGCTGTCATATGGCGATACGCCACCGCGAGCTAACTAGGTTTCATAAGGTGGTGTAACTTGAGTTGAGCTTTTCTTATTAAACCCAATATCAAAAGTGGCTTGAGATGTGTTTCTAATGTCCTTCCACAAGCAAGAGGAAGTGGGCACCAAGTTTGTGTAACAGAACTTTACCAAGTGGTGTACTGAGTTTATCAGTAACAACTTGTTATGATGACGGAACAAACTTTGTAATGATATGTAAAGGCATCAACTAATGTGTTAAATCAAACATTTTACTTTATGTTATTTCTTTAACTAACTTGTAAAACATCCCATATATAAAGATTTAAAGAGAGAAAGAAATGTGTGTGAAAAATTTGTGAAGAGCTTTCATATTTGCTCTGTATTTCCTTCGAGAATCCATGGTCAAATAATTTACCTAATCCACCACAATGGACTAGTCTTAGTGGCAAGACCGGGTCAAACACAAGGAGCAAGTGAATTTCAAAACCCCCTAGCTTATCTAGGTTTAATAGGCTAAGATTAGATAAAATGAGAACTAATTATAATTCGGAGACCAACACAAAAGCCTAGGCTAGACCATTTAATTATTGAATTCAAACTTAGTTTATTTTTTCGTGCAATTTATTTTTCTTACATAAAAAAAATTTCAAAACTCCATGGAGTTACTTAGGGTTGTTTACAATTCAATTGAGAGATTCAACGATTCCTTGAGCTTGACCTGTTTTTACCACTGTTACACTTTTATTGGAAACAGTTAATTTATTTGGCAAATTTCGTCGACCACACCCATAACCCAAAGGGAAAAGTACCTTGATACATGACTCAAAGACTATGTGTGTGTCGAAGTTGAGTCCCAAAGATCTCTCTCGATATCTTACATACACTGGAAACACATTCAGGTAAGTGTATAAGAAAAAATCATCATCATCCACTCCCAACAATCTCAAGAAGAAAACAATACTATTATTGTTCCTTAATCACTTCTATTTTTACACAAGACTTCATTTCTTTAATTTTCCATTTCAACTAGTCCTTAATAAGTGGACTTAGAAAAACCTTGAGGTGGGCTCTTTTTCGTATACCACTTATTTTGACAGCCTATGAAGTAACATCGAAATATTTTTTAATGGTTGTCCAAATATACAAGAATTCTTTCATAAACAAGTGGCTCTCTGTCTCATTAAAGTTGTCGTTTTTAATATGGTATCCAACAAAAATGCCAATAATAATTTTATGTGGTCTTCCTCTATAGTAAATATATAGTGAGTTTCGTTTGCGATTGTCCAAAGTTACATTAATCAATTATCGTTTTTGTTTTTGAAATTTGAGCTTTTGTATCAATTTAATCACTCAGTATATAAATAGTTTACAAAATCGGACAATTAACTATCCAACACTTGGTAAAAAGCTCAATTTTTGCATTTCCATTACTTGGTTTAAGTATCTCCATCATCTTTTAGATTGACAAAATTTATAAATATAACAAAATTTTAATTTCTATAAAAGATAAACATTTACTTCCTATCTAATATCTTTGATAGAAAGTAAAGTTTTGATTATTTGTAAATAAGTTGGTTGTTTTGAAATATTTGAAAAAATTGCTTTTTAAAATAAGAAAATGAGAAACTTGTGAAAATAATTACAATATAGTAAAATTTGATAATAATTAATAATGATAACAAGGGTTATTATTATTAAAAAGAAACTCCTTTCTCTTATCCTCTACCACACCCTCCCCCCAGCTCCACATGTCATTTGTCTCAAACTTACCAATTCAAATCTAAAACAGCGACGACTTCGTTGTTTTGTTGGAAAAGTCTGTTCACTTTGGAATCTCTCGTCTCATCTTAAGTATCTCTTTGATATGAGTTATTGTCGATCTTAGGATATGAGTTTATCTCTTTAGATCTTATGACCGAGTCTATGGGTCATCCTCTTAAACTTATATATTCTTAGTCATATATTATTATTTGCATAAGACATACACACTTCTGACGACATAAAGACACATATATTCACACACTATTTATTGAGAATATATAAACATAAGACACATTTATATTCTACTTTAGAATCACTCGTAAACTTGAGCAGAAAGGCGAGGAGTTAAAACAACTTCAAGTGGATTTTTTCTAGTACTTGTTATTTCAGCACTCTCCTCCATGTCCAAAAGCTCTTTGGATGGCCTACTAATTTCAAACCCATGAACCAAATTTGCAAGTGTTAAATGTATAACTTGTAGAGCAAATGAGATTCCAGGGCACATTCTTCGACCACTTCCAAATGGTATTAACTGGGGGCTTTGTCCTCTAACATCAAAATCCTTTTCACTTGTTAGAAATCTTTCCGGTCTAAATTTACAAGGATCATCCCATATTTGTGAGTCTCTTTGAAGCTTTTGAACATTCACTACCAATCTTGTTCCTGCTGGAATATGGTAACCAGCAACCACACAATCTTCTAACGATTCATGAGGGATTAGAATCGGCGCTGCAGGATATAGACGTAATGTTTCCTTCACAATAGCTTGAAGATACACTAAGTTTTTTACATCAGTTTCTTTCACTTGTCTTTGTCTCCCAACGTGTTCATCCAATTCAAGTTGAGCTCTCTTAAGTACTTCTTGATTGTTAAGGAGTAAAGAAAGAGCCCATACCATTGTTATTGTTGTAGTGTCAGATCCTGCCAATATAAGACCATGCACGAACACCAACTAATTTACATAAAAGTAAAATAACGTACATAAATATGCATATGTATGGAAAATATATACCAAACATGTAGCCTTAGTGACAATATTTGCATCATAGCTAGAAGATTGTCCATCATCTTTAACATTAGAAAGCATCACATCCATGAAGTCATGTTCTTCCATCTTCACTCCACCCAAATTATTCTTCTTTTGTTGGTGTTCTTGAAGCCATTTATCAAACACCTCATCAAGCATTTTGGCTGTCTTCTTCATGGCCATTTCATGGCCACCCAAATCCAACCACTTTAAGAATGAAATCGAATCTGAAGGAACAAACACTGCAAACAATTCAAAGCAATCTCTCAATGCCTTTTGATAATCTTCGTTACTGTTACCACTTCCGTCGACCGCTGTTGAGAATCGCTTTCCAACCACTATCCTAAATATTGTGTTTAGAGTAACATCTCCAAACCATTTCTTCATCTCCACCAAGGCTTTCTTCTCATCATTCATCTTGTTTTTTACACACAAATCATACAACTTCTTAACAAAAGTTTTAACCTCCAATATTCTAATGTGTTGAAGCTGCTCAAGGCGATGGCTCGTGAAGAGTTCGAGCGTAACGATTTTCCGAACATGGCGCCAATGTGAGCCATACGGGCTCAACCCTACCATGGCATAGTTATAACCAAGCAACTTTGAGGCTGTAAGCTTTGGACGGGTTGCAAAGATTCTGTCATTTGTTGTAAAACACTCTCTTGCTATTTCCCAATTGCTCACAATCAAGGCTCTGTTCATACCTAGCTTCAAAGTAAAGATGGGCCCGTAAACATCCGCCATCTTTGCAAAGGTTACGTGAGCTGGTTCTGTTGCACTTAGCAAATGGAGGTGACCGATCAATGGCCAACCATGGGTGGGCTCAGGTGGGAGTTTGTTACGATTAGCTCCGACCACTCTTGTAGATATGTTGAAGAGAGTATAGAGGAAGAAGAGAAGGGTGAAGATGCCGGCGACCACGGCGGCTGATGAAGAAAGATGAGAAAATTCCATCTCTATGAAGTAATAATTTAATTTTGGTTTTTATATAATAATGTAATGGTGGATATGTAAATACAGACGTTAATTATTACAAAAACATTTAAATTTTCTATATGTAATATTTCTACTCATAACAAATATCATAAATTTTGGATGGTTCTATCCTAAAAGAAAATATCTTGGAGCCACCATCCTATCTTCTTCAATAATAATAAATTTTCATAAAGTTTTCATAATGACCAAAAATGTCGAAGAAGTTGTCACATCCATCTATTATTTTGAAATTGCCACTTTTGTAGCATCTAAAATCAATACTTTTCTTCAAGATATTTTTACATAACAAACCATATTCCAAGATATACTTTCATAAATGAGTTTAAATTTGATTTTTTTTTTTTTTTTTTTACAATTTTACACTTTTATCATTTATTTATATATCATTTAATATATATTTCCTTATTTACGAAGTTACCTTAACGATGGAGAGAGAAAATGTATTTTGTTTATTACTTTTCTCATTTTCACTTAGAGAGAAAAAAAGAATTAAAGGATATAGAAAACATGTGAAAGTAATTGGATTTAATATCAACTTAATTACATGAATTTGAAAGATTAAACATGTTTTTTTTTCAAAGAGCCAATATGAGAGCTTGAAACACATACTTTATGTAGTTCAAATTCACTTTGGATTTCTCGATGTTGTTGATCATATAAACTCTACAATAACCACCACCAAAGTCTTCTCTACTATTCGAGACTTAGAATTTGATTGTGGAACCAATTTTGTAATCAATTTGGCCAGACTTTTAGTGAGAAGAAATTATGAATACTTGTGAATTTTTAGCAAAATTCAATAAACTTCACCAATCAATTAACACAACCAAATTGTATAATATAAAGCCAAAAGACATGCAAATTTCATTTGCATTTTAATTTGACACTTAACAACAATCACTAAGTAAGTGGATTTGGTGGATGAAGTTGATGATGAACCACACATCAAGCAACTAACTTATTTCCTCTGGAATTATCCACTAACTCAGGGTCAAAGTCAACATTTGACTTCCGAGAGTTAAAAGTCAACATTTTGACTTTTGACTATAAATAAAAAATTTCTTTTTTTCCATTGTTGTGTTAATTTTTAAAATTAATTTAAATAATTAATTTTAAAATAAAAAATTAAGTAACCAATTTAATTAATTAAAATCCATTTACTCCTGATCAATCTGATTAACTTGATTCTAAATCCTTATTCGAATTTTTAAATCTTATTTAAATATCATTTTTCTCTCAATTTGTAATCATTAATTATATCAAATATTATTAGTGATACAGTTTCTCAACTAATTTGAATAATTTAATTTTTTCCATCACTCTATTCTAAGTTTAAATCTATAATGAACTAGTAGAGTTTTAGTAGCGATGGTTGTATGCTTAGGTGAATTATAAATATTATTTGACTTGAAGGTTCTTTCTGGAGAAACACCAAGAGTTAAACCATCTTGCCAATATATTTCTTGGACTTTTGGCAAATGGCTAAAACTAAAAGATTTTTAGAAATTTACTTTTCATAGACTTTGATAATAGGAATAAGTCATATAGTAGCTAAAATTGGAGAAAAACATATATCTACTTAAATGAATTGTATGTTAATTAAACAAAGATATCATAAATATGAGTTTCTTTTCATCGTAAACTGTTAGTGTCCTTCTTATTGGCTAAATATATTTTTAAGCTATTTAGTCTTTATTCTTGAGTTGTTTTGTGGTTGTCTCAGAAGTTGTTTCAAGATAGTTTTGTATCAGCGGTTGTTTCAAAGGTTGCGAATCGTGAAGATTATTGCTTTTCATATTTATGAGATTCTGCAAATTGACTCCAAGTGGATTATTTTCTTTTTTATTTCACGCCGATTTCTTCTGAGGATTATTTCCATGACTTGATTGTGATATTTAAACTCAACAGGATCTCTGTGCTAGAATTACCACATATGTTTTTAAATTGTTATTCATCTTTGTGATAAGAAGAGTTTGTGTTCAAAGCAATCATTCATCGAAGATTGATGTGAAACCAATCAATTTGCATTACTTTATAGTGGGAACCTAAACCTCATTCAATTGAGAAGGGAGTTCTCATGATCTTAGGGGGAACCTAAGCCATGTACATGAAGGAAATTCACAAGTGGAGTGGAAAGATACATCAAGTTAGAAGAAGTTTCACTCACTTAGGGGGAGCTTAAGTGTCTTTTCACTAATAGCAAGTACTTAAGACTTGTAGAGAGAAAGTCTCACATCTAGAGGGAGACTAGGTGTTAGTGATTTAGCTCTACGATTGTTTTGTAATCTTGAGAACATACAGATAAGTATAACGTTGTAATTGCTTAACTCATCTATATTAGTAAATTATCTTTCCCTGGGCACTCTATCCTCTAGACGTAGGTATTGAATCACTGAATTGAGTTATCAATTTTCGTGAATTCTATTGTTTTACTCTTTGTTATTTTTAGTGTTGTTACTCTACTTGCTAGAACATATTTTGTGGCATCCTACACTGCATAAGAGAATTATTACATAATTTCATAAACAATAACAATAAAAAATGAGCGAAAGGTCTATTTTTAGTACTAAAATCAATGATAAGAAATAAATCATAATTTGTTTCAAAAACTCGAAAGAATTTCTAAATTGCTAAACTAGTTAATGCATTTGAAGAATAGCCATTCACTTTACTATTATGATGAGATTTTCGAGTCACAAGTCTATCTTTGATCTTTAATTAGCCATAAATAATTATGTCACCTAAGTATTAACACTTAAATCAACGACATAACACCTAATTTAGCCAAAAACCTTAATTTCTCCAAAACTCATAGCTTAACAAAAAAAACTCTCATTAGTTTAAACTTTTGTCCACAAAATAGTGTTTCCAATACTTTTTTGTGATTTTCTTCGAAAATTTAATACTTATCCTAAACCTCTTTACTTAAAATCTGGGTTTTCTCTAACACACTTCATTCTTTTACTCCAAGTCTCTTAACCACTAAGGTAAACGAAGTCCAACTAGAATTTGCGAACAAAATCAAAGAAACCATAAACTCTCTTCGAGTTCTCCATTTCCAAGCTCTTCTTAAAAGGAAAATAACTTCGATTATGAATGAAACATTTAGATTATAAGAAATTTTAATCTTTAATGAATCTTATTGTTGAAATAAAATATACATTATATTACCAAGTGAACATGTTAAAAGAATCTATTGCTTATCATTCATTAGAAATGTTACAGAAGTCTCAGGGGAGCTTAGCTTGGTGTGCAAATTAACTAACATGCATTTCCTCTCTTGAGATTAGATATTTGATCCACCAGCTCTTTTACCATATATATATATATATATATATATATATATATATATATATATATATACCACAATTAGAAACTTATTTTAAAAAGATCACAGCATACTCAAATATTACAAATAACTTGTACTAATCAAATTACAGATGTTCACACTTTAATTATTATTTGTTATTAACCTCCTCTCTTTTCAGACATAATTAATCATTAAATCCCAAGTGAATTAACTTCTTTTCATGCATGGAGTACTAACTAATTTTACTAATCCATTTTCATCTTCCTTACTTCTTTCATTTCCCATTCCCAACTCTCTCAAGGAATAATAATAGCTTCATAAACTTGAACTGGCAAGCGTGGGCTTATCACCTCAAGTGGGTTCTTCTTAATACTTGTAATTCCAACACTCTCTTCCATGTCAACTAATTCTTCTGATGACCTATCAATTTCAAACCCATGAAGCAAATTAGCAAGTGCCATATGCAGAACCGGGAGGGCAAAGGAGACGCCCGGACACATTCTTCGTCCCGCTCCAAATGGTATGTAATGGGGATTTTTACCCCTAACATCAAAATCCTTTTGGCTTGTTAAAAATCTTTCTGGTTTAAACTCATAAGGATTATCCCAAACAAGTGGGTCTCTTTGGATTTTTTGAATATGCACTATGATGCGTGTTCTTGCTGGAATATGGTAACCAGCAATGGTGCAATCTTCCATTGATTCATGAGGGATCGCGATTGGCCCTGCAGGGTACAATCGCAATGTTTCTTTCACAACAGCTTCAAGATATGTCAAATTTTCTATATCTGATTCTTCCACTTGTCTTTGCCTTCCAATTTTTTCATCTAACTCAAGTTGGACTTTTCTTAGTGCTTCTTGATTGTTGAGAAGTCAAGAAATAACCCACACCATCGTTATAGTTGTAGTGTCAGATCCAGCTAGTATTACGGTCTGCACAAGTTTTTATAACTATTAGAATTTGTACAACTTGTTTTTTTACTGTTCGTCGTTTATTCTAAAAAAAAGTTGAAATTGATAAATTCTATCTAATATTTTTTTTTGTTGGGGCTAAACTTTTACAACTATTAAAATTTGTTGACTAAATTACAAAGTCAAACCTTCTAAAATAATCAATTACGTGTTTCAGTTTCAAGTAATGGTCCTACTTTAGGCTTTCTTTCTCAAAATAATAATAATAATAATAATAAATAAATAAATAAATAAATAAGTGATGATTCTGTTTAATGCGTGTCATTGACAATAATTAGTCAAAGAGCAAAACTTAGTCAAATGGTGATATAACATGTCATTAGTTGGACAAATCTTGTTAAAAACAAAACATAACTCCAACGACGTACAGAGACAACCACATTATTTTAAATTATTAGTTTATTGTATTTTATAGCATTCTTTATATATTAGTTTGAGTTTTCATTCAAATATTTTTGGTCTTTAACAAACCAAACAAACTTGTACATAAAAACATATTGTAAAGGTTTTATTTTAAAGAGATTTATCAAAAGAATTTAAATGAAAATACTTTTTTGAAAAACATTTATCTATGTCAATTTAGACCAGTCCTAAATGTAGTCCTCGTGTCTGTGATTTGTAACATGAAGGCTAAATTAATGAAAAATGCATCTTGCAAAGCCAAAAGACTTTTGATTTAACTAATTTAAGTGTTTAAAACACTTTTTTTTTCACTCAAAAATGTTTTCTTAAGCACCTTGAAGATTTTTTACTCTCCAAGAGTTAGAGTTGAAAAAGTTGAAAAGTAGAGTTCACCTCACTCAAAATTTGTAAGCTCATCGATTAAAAAAAACATCAATTTTATGTCTTATATAACGAACTTGTGTCACGTCTAACTAGTTATCCAAGATCGACTACAAACTTTGTCCCTTACCCCACAGAAATCTTTAGAAAGTCAATTAAATAAGCCAAAAATCATAACTTTATTGAAATTAGACGACACTTTTTTTCTCCTTTAATTTGCGCCATCATCATTTTTGTTGGAGTGAGCATTAAGTATATATAAGATTTCAAACATGCTTACTACATACATGTAGCTTTGGTGACTATATCAGAATGGTATTCGGAAAATTATTCTTCTTGAACTGCAGAAAGCATCACATCCATGAAGTTGCTCTCCGTCGTCTGCCCGGAGTTTCTCCTCTGCTGATGCTCTTTAAGCCATTTAGCAAATAAATGGTCGATTGCTTTCGCTGTCTTCTTCATGGCCTTCTGATGCCCTCCCAAGTCCAACCATTCAAGAAATGGGAACGAATCCGATGGTGTAAGTACTCCAAACAATTCAAAAATATCTCTCAATGCCGTTTGGTATTATTCATTACCACTACCATCAAAAGCAGTTGAAAATCGCTTTCCAACCACCATCTTAAATATGGTGTTTAGAGTTATGTCTCCAAACCACTTCTTCATATCCACCAACACCTTATTTCCTTTCTCACCACATAACTCATGTAGTTTCTTAATCGAACTCCAAATCTCCGATCTCCGAACATCTCGGAACTTGTCAATCTGTTGAGTTGTGAGGAGTTCGAGCACGGCTAATTTGCGAGCCTTGCGCCAATATGGACCATACGGGCTGGCCCCAAACATGGCGTAGTCGTAACCTAGTAGCTTTCCAGCTACGAGTTTGGGTCGAGAGGCAAAGTTTTTGTCATTTTTAGTTAAACACTCTCTTGCTATTTCCCAATTGCTGACGATCAAGGCTTTGTAGGAACCCAACCTTAAAGTAAAGATCGGTCCATAGGCATCGGCCATTTTGGCTAAGGTTATGTGAGTTGGCTCGGCTCCGATTAGTTGATGTAGGTGGCCGATCACTGGCCATCCACCACGGGCTTCCGGTGGGAGTATCTTGTTGGAATGAGCAGGGAATAATAATCTTGCGGTGTAGGTGAAGAGAGGATGATGGAGAAATAAGATAAGGGTGAAGATTGTTGTTATTCCGGCGACCATGTAGGGAGTGAAGATGTGAGAAAGCTCCATTAATTTCTAATGTTTTATGCTTTTGATTATAAAGAGTTTAGTTAAATAAATAGTTAAAAGGCTTTATATATAAGATTATTAGCATGCAGGAACAAGAATATATATTATATATTATATTGACTCTTTAGGCAGAAAAACCCAAAAATTTAGGAGTATTTTTTTTCCAAAAAATAAAATCTATACGACATATTTTATTGAAATACTTTTATTGATAGTACGTGTTTCATCCCAAAACAAGTCGATAATGACATGAATAACTCAGCTATCTTATAATGAATGTAAGTTCTTTTGGTCTTTTCAACATGAAATTCTCAACATCTCAAACATGTAACAATTAAATATTTAACATTTTATGAATATTTTTAAGAAAATAAAAAGGGGTTAGTAAAGAAATTAAAGAAAATAAAACAGAAAAAGTTGTCTACATAATTTTGTTAAACGTGTTTGTTAGAATCTATATGATTGCTAATATATTTGTTTTTCCACGCCTTCGGATGTTCTACAGAAATGCTGATCTAGTCAAAATACTTTTTTTATCAAGGATTTTCTTTGTTGTTCTTTCAGGCATTCAAGCAAAAGGAAGCTTTGCTTTCAGAAGGAGTCTTACGAACTCACGACTAGTCTTTGTCTTAGAGAGAGCTTAAGACTTTCTTCACTAATACTACAACTTAAGGAGAGTCTAAGCTATTGAGAGAAGAAATCTCTGACCTAGGAAAGTCCTAGGTTTACAGTTTGATTGTTAGAGTTGTTTGAAAGTCAATGTAATTGTGTAATCATTATAGATAAGTACTACATTGTAGTTGTTTGTTTATCACTGTTATCAATGAAGTTAATTACCTTTTCTAGGCACACTATCTTCCAGACGTAGGTGGTACTACACTGAAATGAGTTACCAATCTTCTGTGTTCATATATCTCTTTATTATTTTCAATAATCAATTGTTGTGGGGAATGATATAACATTGTAGATAACATAGGTATCATGTAGTAGACAACTTGTGCCTTTCTTACTTTTCAATGTTAATGGGTCATATACATAAATTTTAGGCCAATAACAAACGGTTGTTAGATCAAACCAATATTTTGTATTTTTTTTAGTTGTAAAATAGGTTAGAGTTTATTTTAGATATGAGAAGTTTCACAAATAGAAAAAATGTCAAAATCATATTTACAAAAATACTAAAAAAAAAGACGCCGATAGATTTGTAACATTCACTAATATAGTGTTTTTAAAAAAAAAAAAAATTAAATTAGTGTTTGATTTTTTTCAATTTCTTAATTACTCTTTATTCACTTAAAGAAACATTTAAATTATTAACCCAAACCCGAGAACAAAAGTTTGAGTTTTGAAAAACATTTTTATTAGACAAAAATAAAACAAAGAAAATAGAAATAGTATTTATAATTTATTTTTGAAATAAAAATGTGATTACAAAGCCGACATAGATATTTTAATATTTCTTGTATGTAGTATGTAAATGCAAGAATTATGGTTATAACTATCATTGATTACAATAAAATGAATATAACATGAAAAAACACAATGTTCTAAAAGTGAATCACAAGTTGGAGAAAGAGAGGTGTGAAAGAGAGAAATATGATAAACGAACATAAGTTTTAGGACAGCAGGCTGCTACAACAAATATGACAAAAATCAATCGGACAAAAGTAGAATGCTAGATATTAAATGAGTTAGTGAAGCTGATTCCAACATGCTTTACATACATAACAGAAGTTAGTTATAAATAACTTCCTGTACCAAATTTATTTTTAACTTCTGCTCTATATAATTACCGTAAAAGCAAAAGAAAATCTTATCTTTTTGCAAAAGTCTCCAAAGAAATAAAAATCATTCTCACCTTCCCGTGGATGTAGGCCTTCATTGCCGAACCACGTAACTCACTGTGTTCTACTCTTCATTCTCTTCATTTTATTCTTCTTGCTCAACTAAATCTGAACTCATCTTCTTCATCAAATCTGCACCACAACCTCTAGGGTTTACAGAGAAAAATAAGCAGAATAAGGAAGAAAGAAGAAGTCTGCTAGGGCTTCAAAGAAAATAAAGAATTTATATTCTTTCTCTCTTCTTTGCCCGGTAAATATATATATATAAAAGATTGAATAATTTTTCTAAACTTACTGAGCCTATTTTCAACCAAAAGCCCAACAGTTAGGTTAGATTTTGGAGAAATTCAATTGAAGAAAAGGGCCTCGTACCATTAATGATAGTTGTTCTTCCTTATAACCCACATGATCATTCCCTTTATCAAGTTAATCGGAGACTTTGATTACATCCATTAACACCAACATACAAGTATAATAAACTCTAACCTACAATTTGACATAATGTCATAAAATGCTTTAAACATCTTAATAACCTACTTCTTTGTGTCTATTGCACTATATACAGTTCAACTAATGTGAAAGTATATATTAAAATTGTGTTGTCGATATGAAACAAGAGTATTTTGTCTAAAGAATTCATCCTCGATATAACTTTACAAGAAGGTACAAAAATTGTAAAAGGAAAAACAACACCAAATGTCCCCAAGATTGCCATTGGCAAGTGGCAAATTGAAGGTTATGATAAATGCATATTTTTAAATTTTTATGGCAGGGTGCACTGTTAGCATAAATGCTTATAAAATAAACCACACATGTTTTATTTCAAAATAAGATATTGATTGAATGTTGATTATTGTTAGAGATCTTGTTGATACACTCATATCATATAACAAATGTATATTAATGATATACTTGGAATACCATGCTTATGAAACTAAAGACACGTGTGTTTTTCTTATAAGTTATTGTTTAAATGTTGATTGATGTTAGATATATACTACTGATCATACACATTGGGGTTAACAATTCTCTCTCCTCATTAATTATCCACATTTTTCCCGATTAAACATATATATCAATATATATTTAATTATTTTTCTTTTCCCGTCAATTATTTCTCTTAAGTTCAAATTAATATAATTAACATCCATAATTAAATTAATCTTTAACAAACCAACAGAACACTTAATTAATTAAAGATAATTAAGATGAAATAAGCTCAAATTCGAGATGTTACAGTATATTAATAGCAGCATAAAAGTGTTAGTTTTATATGTTAAAATAACGAAGATAAGTGAAATTTATGCATTAAGAGGGACAAAATAGTCAAATGGTGCAAAAACAATAAAAAACTAAGTAAAAGAGCACAAAATGTCAAAAGTTGAAAATATTTACAAAATTCAACTGGAGTATCAAGCTAGAATGCAACTACTCTCACCAAGGCACTGAAGAACCGAAAGCAAAACGCCTGAAGAGCGTTGCTGCGCAATCTTGAAGCAGAACTTCGCTTCAACAACTTTGACCAGAGTGCCACTGCGTTATGACGGTTTACCTAGAGCGTCGCTACGCTATAAAGAAGCACAGTTGCGCTACATATTTGACAAAAAACTTCAGGCGTGCAGCGTGCCTCCAACTGCCATTTGAATATATATAAATAGTGTATTTTTCAAGATTTTTGACACAAGATGTACATTTTTCATTAGAACACTTCCATAATTTGTAATTCTCTCTAAAAAATTCAATTAAATTCTCTCAATCTTTTTTATGATAGCTTTGAAATTCATCATGATTCTTGAAGTTTCCCCAATAAGAATGAAGACCCTAGAGATAACTTTCTTTGAAAATAGAGATTTAGAAATAATTTTCTTGATAATCCAGGACTTTGTTGTTGGATTAGATGCATTCTTGATTCAATTCTATACTTAATCTTTGATGGATTTCTTGTTAAATGAATTGACAACTCACGAGACTTGAATTCTTGATTGCAAACTTCAAATAACGCTAAGCATGAATGTCTGAATTAGGTTGCATAATTAGTGATTCTTGATTAGATTTTAAAACTATTTCTTTCAACTTTGCTTGTTTGATCTAATTAAATTCAATCAATAATCATTCTTTTGATGTAGACTTTCTTTGCTTTAGAATGCTATAACGTTCACCATACCTAATTAGTTTTAGAGAGAAAGAAAAGTAGTTTCATGTGAGGATAAAAAAAGAATAGGAAAGAAAAATTGGTTCGGTACAATGTGATACACGACCTACTTCCAAAATAAGCAAAGCAAAGTATGTTACACACCTGTAGTGTATGTAATATGGAAATGTTGTAAATCTTGTGGCTATCTTCAATGATGTTGGTCCACCATTGTCGCAGCAGCCTCACTGTATACGTACGTACTCAAGCTTCTCGCTTATTTAACGACAAGTCAACTTGAAAAGGAAATGAAGAAATGGGTAGGCCATAGAATTTAGGGTTCTTATTATGAATGCAGAAGGATGACAGATGTGATATATAAATTGATCTATGAATAATAATTGGGCTGGGACATATAAATCTTGTGGCTATCTCTTCATGGGTCATTGTCGCACCCTCGTTCCTCACGTTCTTAATGCGACATTTAGTATAAGAAGTATATACCCTAAATGTAGTAATGAGCAATCTCCGGATCTCCGCGTCACCTCATCTATATTCAAAATATATCCCATAATTGAAAGAAACATAATCTTCCTTAAATATTCACTAAATTTATTTATGGGTTTGTTGCATGTCTGACAAAAACAAGTTTTAGAAGTTTGGCACATAACACATACTTATTTACTTTTGCAAAGATGATAAAAAAACAAGTCCATTCCACGTGATATGTCTGATACACACTTGATACACTATAAATAGATCACTTGATACACTAGACACACTCAATACACTATTAATATACATTTAATACACTACTAATATTCACTGTGATATACTTGATCCTCTACTAATAAACACTTGATACACTTGATATACACATGATGATATACCAAAGATTTAGATTTATACACTTGATATGCACTTGAAATACCAAATATTTTGATTTATGATAAAGATTTTGAATTTTTGTTAAACAATTGAGAAAGAAAAAAAAATATATTTATCATAAAAATATAAACCACAAACACATACTATTATAACTTAAGTTTGAATAATCTACACCCCAAGACTACGATAATTCACTCCTTGCCTCAACAAGCCCCCTAAAAAAGTGTTTCATGTTTTTTCGTCCAAAAATTGAAAATATCGACTTATTTACAAAAATGTCACATTTTTTATTTATCCAAATGTCATTAAGCATATTTACTTAATTTTCATTAACTTAAAAACATTTAATATTTTTTCATTCTCAACATTTATATATATAAATATGTGTATCAGGTGTTCACAAGTGTATATTAGATATATCGAGTGTATCATTTAAATTGGATTTGTTTTTTGTCATATCTGCAAAATACGAAAAGTGTATGACTAAGCTTACAAATCTCTTAACTTAAATTGTCACTCACTACAATTCTCTTTTATTTACTAATGTGTGATTCAGTTGATTCAATTATTTTGTAAATTGCAGTATGTGCAGGAAGATCGACACATGAAATAGAATAAAACGAATTTTATCATCGGATATCTCTTGATATGTGGAAGATTTTTTGTGCTAATGAGATTTCTCGAGTTTGGAGTTCTAATAACCCTACCCAGCAAGTTAGTTATGCTAAAGATGGAAGAAATATTTTGTTTTTTTAGGATGGAATGAAAAAAAAGTTTGTGAATTCAGTTGGTAAGTATGAAATGGAAGAGAATGAGAGAACGACAGAGACGATATATGAGGAAGAAGAAAGAGTTGACAAATATTAAAAATAATAATAATAAATTCTTACCTTATTATCTATTTATTCAATTTTTTGTTTAATTTAAATGGATTTATCAGTTAAGAAACCTTTTAAATCCATTCTTTAGAATTTAGGGATATAAACGATCAATTTGAATCACGAGGACTAAATACACCTATTCTTAAAAACCAAAAAAATATTTTTATTCTTTATTTTTCAAGTTAAACCCTTTGAAAACTTGAACTAGACACATTCCAAGCTTATATTCACAACAGCACGAGTTTAAATTTGTTTATATGTATATATATGTATATATATGTATGTATATGTATGTATGTATTATGATACTATCGTTTTTTTAATACATAATTTTTATATATAATTAACTTGTAAAATGTTGATAAGTTGTTAATAAATCACTTATAAGAAATTTTTCTTTAATAAAAAATCATGATTTCCCAAAATTACTTCCAAACATTTTACTGCACAATCTTTGTTATGATCTAAATTTGTTAATTTTGGATATAACTCAATTGATTAAGATATATAACTATGACCTAAATCTAATATTACCACAGCTACATTATTTGCTATTTTATATCTTAGGCCTATTATTTTATTAGGACAACTAATTAGTAAGAGATAATTCCATAACTTAAGTGAAAAAAAAAAAAACAATTCCATAGTTAACAATAAAATCCTTGCACTGCTACCATAAAAAAAAACTCTCTTGACATTTTTTAAACGTCAGGAATCTATGTTCTTGACGTTTTTAAAACTGTCCTTGAAGCAAGTGTCAAGAATGTTGAAGTTGACGATGGTTAATAAACGTCAAGAACAATGATCGTTGACATTTAATAAACGTCAAGTATATTGATGTTCATGACATGTAAAAAACGTCAAGTATGTTCATATTCATGACCTTTAAAAAATGTCTATTTTTTATATGTAAAAAACGTCAAGAACTATTGTTTACTTGATACCAAAAAATGTCAACAAATTAAGTGTTTGTGACTTTTAAAAAATGTCAAGAATGTGAGTGTTTATGACCTTTAAAAATGTCAAGAATGAATGTAAGTGTTTATGACATTTAAAAAATGTCAAGTCTGTTTCGAGATTTTTTTAAAATTGCAATTTGGTTATTTTTCTATAATTTTATTCTTGTATTACCGTTGTAGTCCCTATAATGTAGTCCAACAATCTCATAAATATGCATTATTCATCAAATACAATTTCAAACTTGAACATATATGAACATTTCACCATATGAACATTTACAAGAAGAATATAATTTCATCAGTCAACCACACATTTTAAGCCAGATACTTATCGCCAAAACTATCATAGATCTAATCTCAAATCTATCATAAGTCTACCTTCGGTTCTAGTATTTCCAAAATGTACAATCAACAACCCTCCCAATCTCCCCCCCTTACATATGAATAGTTCCAAAAAAAAAAACGACCTTTATAATATATATCATAGAGTTTTTAGAATGATAGCCAAAAAAAAAATTAATTCAAAATTGACAAAAAAATCGTGCAGGCAACAAAGCAGACTATCACATGTATGAACTCAAAAGATCAGCCAACTCAACTTACATCTCATCCAACTTGATCTGTGAGTATGATCACCATGTGTCAATCTATATACCAATGAAACATAATATTAAAATGAAAGTTATATATTTTTCCCTTAGCTATTTGAATTGTCAAAATAGTTTGATAACATACCAAATATGAGATGATGATGCTTCCTCTAGTCACAATTTTCCTCATAAACCTCATGACGTAGTATCCACACTTGGTGCTCTCGACTTGACGAGTGAGAGTGGTCATAGTTGTCGACTCAATAAACTTACCATTTTAAAAAGTTGACTAAATGGAGAACTGAGAAAATAACTTCACAAAATCTAATTTATTCTTTCTCGTACATAATAAACAGATGAATAGTTTTGAAGTGATAATTTTGGATCTTGATTTTGAAACAATAACTCAGGTTTGCAAATAAGAGCATATATATTTTACATCGTTTAACTGACAAATTATAGAAGTTTGCAATTCCACTCCCACCCACACCCAATACATTATTATGCACTAAGATAATCGTACACATGGGTAACTTGGAGTTAAAACCACTTCAAGTGGAATTTTCTTGGTAATATTCAACGCAACACTCTCTTCCATGTTAATTGGCTCTTGAGATGGTAGTCCAATTTGAAACTTTTAATAAATATTATAAACCCAAGAGATCAATCCATCAACTGAAGTTGCAGCAATTTCATAGTATCACAAGCTTTTCTGTCATCACAAAAACAATTAGAGGGGTTGCTTTGAATGACAGGTACTTGGAATTTGTGTAAAACAAAAAATAGAGTCTTACCTTCAAGAAATTAATATGTATTAAAGATGGCCATGTGTAGCATATATAACACAATGCTCATCCACAATGGTCAACCACAATTCTGTTGTTTTCTCCTTTTTTTTTTTTTTTCCTAAAACACTTTCTCCTTATTTCTTTTACAAACTTCACTTAGTTCAGTTATAAATTTAACCTTTATAATTTTTTTTTGTGAAAATTAGCTTAGACTTTATAACTTGAAGAAAATTATAGTTTAATCTTTATAATTTCACAAGGTTAAAATATGATCTATAATTTAATAAATAATAGTTTCTATAGTAGAAATTATTTACAAAACATTTTGTTAAATTATAAAATCTAAATTCTAGTTTCAAAATATATGGGATCGATTTAAACTTCTTCATCAAAGCTAACAATTCAACCTATTATAGTTTTTTTTTTTTTTTTATTATTATTAATAATTACAGGTCAACTCAATTACGAGACATTCGTATTTGTTAATAAAAATTTAAACATTAAAAAGTATCTAATATATTTTGCAACTTTTCAACAAAAACATGAAGTCTAACATCAAAGTCTAAAAACAACAACGTTGTGATTTCGATTTGATTGTCATGTGATTGCGATTTAATTTCTATCTGGTTGTCATCTAATTTCTATATGATTGTCATGTGATTATTATCTGATTGCATGATATTAAGTATGTTATGATTTCTTTCCAATTGCTATGTGATTTTTCATGTTATTTTCATGAGATGTTAGGTACGATTTAGGGTTTACTTTTTTATTTCTATTTGATTATCACGTGATGGTTCTTTGATTTTCATGTGATTTTGAGTAGATATTTTGAAGTACTTTTTGATTTCTATTCTATTGTCATGTGATCCACACCTTATTTTGTGATTTTTATTAAAAACTATAAGTTATGTGAAAAAGAATACAAGGTAATTATATGACAATTCGAAGTCAATCAAATGCCTAACTAATTGACAAAAATAAAAGGCTTTCACATGATAATCATACGAAAAACAAATGACTATTGAAAATTACTATCTATCATACTAAAAATCAGGCATGGTGAATCCCCTTTTTATTTTCTCTAGTCAGCAAATATGAAGCTTTTGTACTTAAAAAGCTCAATTTTTCAAGTCAAATCTTGAGAGTGGTGATTTGGTATTCGGTGTTGACAAAAGTGGTGATTTTAAAAAAGTTACAAATATAGGTAAGTCTGATAGACTTTGCTATATTTGGAATTTGTTTAAAATGTTATTATATGCTAATATTTTGAATATCTGGTTCTTATATTTGCAACTGATGCTAAATTTTAATCTATACTGATTAAAAGTAAAACTCAAAGAAAAAAAAACCTAAATAATAAACTTAAAGAAGAACCTTTTTCTGGGACGATGATGGCGACGTTACTATTATTTTTTCCTTGACCTTTTTTTTTAAAAAAAATTAATTTCACATACTGCAAAATTTGGGTTTGACCTAACCCAACTCGTCTAGATTAAATCAAGTATTGTCTGTGCTAACCGAACATGGATTAGGTCAAGTCAATATTAGAAAAAACAAACCCAACCAAATCTGTTTACATCCTTAGAGGGCGATATGGATGTGTCAATCTAGTTGAGATATAATATGTGTATCCACTAGAGATGTCCTTTAGCGAGGTTAAAAACACATTTAGCCTTAGAGGGTGCTATGGATGTGTCAATTTAGTTGAGATATCATATGTGTGTTCACTAGAGATGTCCATGGGGTCGGAGATGCCATTCCTCGTCTCCATCCCCACTAACCATTTTATTCCCCATTTCCGTGAAATTCTCCATGGGAATCGGGGCAGAGATTCCCCACGGGGAATTCATGGGGAACGGATTCCCTGCAGGAAATTTTTCTCCGTTATTTTATTTTATTTTTATCTTTTAAAAAAATTAATTAATTTAAATCATTAATGTTAGAAAATTCTAATTAAATAATTAAATCTATCACTAAATTGTTTATTCTGGTTAGTTTTATATGATCATTGAATTTATAGATAAATTAGTCAAGTTTTGGCCTAAAAAACTAACCAACATTTTATAAATCAAATTATTCACATATATATAATCTATATTAAAATAATGAATTTAAACATATCATTATCTTCGCCAATAAACAATCAAACTTGAAATTTAAATGTATTATTTATATAATAACGACAACATAAACTTACATACTATACCAAATAAATAAATAAAATATAATCGGGGCGAGGACAGAAACGGGTTGGTGAATGCATTCCCCGTTCCATCCCCATTTAGCTTAAGAAGAAAATTATTTTTCCACACTCCCTCCCCCATTCCCCACCCCGTTCGAGACGGTCCCCCCAAAGAAATTCGCCATCTCCGGTGTCCACTAATCCTTGATTTCTAGTATTTTGTTAAAAACAAAAAGTTTTGAAAGATCTTTTTTGATTTCTTATATAAGTTCTTTTTGTTTTGTGATCAAAGAAGATTATTATTCAAAAGACAACCCATCTGTATTAAACTAAAAAGGTTTCATAATATTTTACAATAGAAGTTAGAAAACTTTACAATACGACAAGCACTAACGAATTGAGCAAGATACATATATTTATAGATGTTTTCTAAATGTAAACCTAATCTTTTGCCGCATGACGAGCAAATTTTTTAAGGTACAAAAAGATTTCTCCATTAATTAAATTATATTTATTCCACTTCAACTCTATCAATAAGAATTCATACATTGTTCATCTCAAGACACAACCACCAACAATTCACCAAAAAAAATGGATCTTCCTCTTCCCCTCATATCCTCATCCAACCTTACTCTACCTGCCATACTCTTCACCCTCCTCTTCTTTCTCTATGCTCTCTTCACTTCATTTATCGGCAGTCATCGTAACAGACTACTGCCCCAACCCGATGGTGCTTGGCCGATCATCGGCCACCTCCCTCTCCTCACTGGAAAAGAACTCATTCACAATGTCTTGGGGAAATTGGCAGACACTTATGGACCAATCTTTATGATAAGGTTAGGTACCAACAAAACCTTGGTTGTTAGTGGATGGGAAGTAGCAAAAGAGTGCTTTACTACCAATGACAAGAATTTTGCATCTCGACCCAAATTTACTGCGGCTAGGCTTCTTGGCTATAACTATGCCATGTTTGGGACTAGTCCATATGGTTCTCACTGGAGGCATATTCGTAAAATAGTCATGCTCGAACTCCTCGCTAACCACCGTTTGGAGAAGCTACAACACATCCCGAGATCCGAGGTTCAAAGTTCCATTCAAAAAATACATGAGTTATGTAAATCAAATAAGAAAGCGGTAGTGGAGATGGAGACGTGGTTTGGGGATATAACTTTGAACACAATATTTAGGATGGTGATTGGAAAGCGATTCTCCACTGCTTTTGAAGAGAGTGGTGGGGAAGAGTATTATAATGCGGTGAAAGATTTTTTTAATTTGTTTACAGTATTTGTTCCTTCAGATTTGTTTCCATTTTTAAGATGGTTTGACTTTGGAGGGTACAAGAAGGCCATGAAGAAGACGGCGAAAGTTATGGATGAGATGCACGATAAATGGCTGAGAGAGCATCGAGACAAGAGAAATTATTCCGATGGAATGAAGATGGAAGATCAAGATTTCATGCACATCATGTTGTCTATAACTGAGGAGGAGGAATTTTCCGGCTACGACGTCGATACTGTCATCAAATCTACCTGTTTGGTATGTATTAAATTTCCAACTCCAACTATAGTTTGCCAACGTCACTTTTTCTCTTTGTTTATTTTTCTTGTGGTGGGGGTTTGGGTTAGGTATTGTGTTTTTTAAAAAAGTTTCCAAAGAAAAAACAAAATTATCAACAAGCCAGATAAGTTTTTTAAGAAAATTATTGTAAATTTGAACATTTGCAAAATAAGTCAAAATTTTAGAATTTATCAATCATATATGTTCAGGTATTAATGGTAATATTTTTAAAATATTTTTATTTATTTTGTTATATTCGTAAAGAACGTTGTTAAATTTAATATCACTAATTAGAATGAGCTAAAAATTATATATGTAGGCTCTGATATTGGGTGGATTTCACACCACCACAATAGAAATGGTATGGGCTCTTTCATTACTCCTCAGGAACGAAGAAGCACTCAAAAGAGTCCAATTAGAATTAGATGAACAAATTGGACAAGAAAGAGAAGTGAGAGAGTCAGACATAAAAAATTTGACATATCTCCAAGCCGTTGTGAAGGAAACATTGCGTCTATACCCCGGAGCACAACTCTCAGTCCCACATGAATCTATAGAAGATTGTACAGTGGCAGGGTATCACGTTCCAGCAGGCACAAGATTATGGGTTAATCTTTATAAACTCCAAAGAGATCCAGATGTTTGGGAGAGTCCAACAGAATTTCGTCCAGAGAGGTTTTTGACAACTGAAAATAATTATGATGTGAAAGGACAAACTCCACAGTTTATACCATTTGGAAGTGGTAGAAGAATTTGTCCTGGAATCTCATTTGCCATTCAACTTATGCATTTGTCACTTGCAAGACTACTTCATGAGTTTCAAATTGGACTACCATCTCAAGAGCCAATTAACATGGAAGAGAGTGTTGCGTTGAATATTACCAAGAAAATTCCACTTGAGGTGGTCTTAACTCCACGTCTTTCACCTCTAATTTATAAATGATTTTGTACTCAATAACTAATATATATATATATATATTAGTAGAACCTGTTAACACCCTAAGTGAGCCTGCAATTTATTTTTCTTATAGATTTTAATTATCCAATTTATTTTATAACATAGACAATTATCTATTACAAACATCATGCATTTAAAAAATTAATATAACAATTTATATTAATTCTCATAAAATCTAAACCTGCATATTATACATTGTAGCACTTATAACATACTTTCAATCTACATGACATGCTATATGCACACAAGAGATAATAATTTAATTAAAACATATTATTCATAATGCATAATTAATCAAACACACTAAAATGAACCGATTTTGGCATTCTAAGCAAGCTAAATAACTAATTTATTACAATAATAACTCAAAAACTGCCTTGAACCTGACTCGAACTCTTTGAACTGGCCCAAAACGCTTGAAAGCCACCTGAACCGAACATCCAAAGCTAAAAACAAGCTGTACTGGGTGGATTTGGCTGAACCAAATCGGTCCAGCAGGACCGTCCATCTCCTTGCATGCGTGTTTCTGAAAAAAAAAAAAAAAAACATGAATGGCGTCGCGATACAACTTCTGGAAAAATGAAGTGTGGAAGTAGTAAAAACCAGCCAAGGGGATATTCTGGCTGAGGAGTTGCAACAAGTGCTCGACGCGATGAGTGATAATGAGCCTCAACAACCCATGAAGAAGCGTCAAGTGGACTTAGTGAAGAGAGAAGAAAATGGAGAAACAAGTCTAGGCAACTTTGCCTAAGGAGAAGAAATGCGGTGAACAAGAAGCCGCCAACCAAAAACAAGAAAGATATGGGGGACAAGTAATCACGCGACCAACAGTCGTGAAAAGAAGAAACCCAAAACAATAGACCAGCTGATCAAGATCGAGACAGGGCTCTTTCATGCTACTCAGTCGTTACCTCACTATATCACAATAATAATTTAATCAATCATATTGAAAACAATAATAATATTAATAAATAAATAAATAAAAACTGCCTACATTAAGGCATGGAATAATGGGCATTGAACTAATTTCATATACCATTGTATTAATGGACCATGGTCTATATATTTAATAAAAAAAAAGCTAACTATGTAGACAACATCACCATTGGTTGATAAATAAACGAATCTCACCGATCACACAATCCCAAAAAAATTGAACATCTCAACTAGATTCATACATATTTAGTAACTTATCATACTTCAAATTCAAAAGCAATATCGTTCCAAGAAAGCGAGAGATACAACAAAATCACACGTCTCTAAATAAAATAATAATAATGATAATAACAAGAAGTAAGACCAGGTAATTATTTCCTAAACCAGATCTCTTTTTTTTCTTTTAAATTTTAAATTTCAAACTTTTAAACACAATAAACTAATGAATATCCCTTTCTGTCAACATATATTTTTTAAAAACAAATATTTTACAATGTTTATAAAAGTCACAGCCAATCAGACTCACTAGCAATTTGTTTTGAAACCATACCCATGTTAGCAAATAAGAGCATACATATTTTAATTGGTGATTACCGACTAAATTATAAAAGAGTTTGAAACCCACTCCCACCTGCACCATTATTGCACTAAAATAATAAATACACCATTATTGCACAAACCAGAGTACTGTCATATATGATTTTTTTAAAATTATTCAACACAAAATCATTTATAAATTTGAGGAGAAAGACGTGGAGTTAAGACAACTTCAAGTGGAACTTTCTTGGTAATATTCAAAGCAACACTCTCTTCCATATTAATTGGCTCATGAGATAGTGGTCCAATTTGAAACTCGTGAAGTAGTCTTGCAAGTGACAGATGCATAACTTGAATGGCAAATGAAATTCCAGGACAAATTCTTCTACCACTTCCAAATGGTATGAATTGTGGAGTTTGTCCTTTCACGTCATAATTCTTTTCAGTTGTTAAAAACCTCTCTGGACGAAATTCTGTTGGACTCTCCCAAACGTTTGGATCTCTTTGGAGTTTGTAAAGATTAACCCATAATCTTGTGCCTGCTGGAACGTGATAACCTGCCACTGTACAATCTTCTATAGATTCATGTGGGACTGAAAGTTGTGCTGCAGGATATAGACGAAACGTTTCTTTCACAACTGCTTGGAGATATATCAAATCATTTATGTCTGATTCATTCACTTGTCTTCCTCTCCCAACTCGTTCATCTAATTCAATTTGGACTTTCTTGAGTGCTTCTTCATGTTTTAGGAGTAATGAAAGAGCCCATACCATTTCTGTTGTGGTGGTGTGAAATCCACCCAATATCATGGCCTACACATATAATTTTTAGCTCATTCTAATTAGTGACATAAAATAAAATAATTTTTAACTTATTTTGCTTCGTTGGGTAAATATTTTGTTTTGTTTTTTTTTTTTAAAATAGTTAAGTCTATTTTCTCTTCAATTTGTATTTCTTAAATACAATGATTGAATTCTTAATTAAATTTTGAAAAACATAAACAAATTTTATAAATTTACATTTTTTTAGTTTCAAGTTTTTGCTTGGTTTTATAAATCATTGGTAGAATACAGATAACAAGTAAGAAATTTGAAGTAAAATAGTGTTTAGACTTAATTTTCAAAACAAAATGGTCATCAAGCAACGTCTAGTGTTCAAAATCCTATATTAAAATTATAGAGAGAACTCATAGTCTTTTTAAAAAATATTAAGTGTTTATAAGAAATATTAACTACTACCGGTTAATTGATTTTGAGATAGGACTGCATATTTATTTGATATGACATTAGAGGCCCAAGAAAATTGAGTAATCTCACAAACTACCCCCAACCACCCAATTTCCAACCACAGGAGAAAAAATGAAACTCAACCTTTTTTTCTAAAAGGGAAAGTCGTGCTAAATTGTATTAGAAGTTGGGTATCTAGATGGGACCTAAGTATTTTGCGTTAAAATTTAATACATACCAAACATGTAGATTTGACGACGGTATCGACATCGTAGCCTGAAAAATCCTCGTTCTTGGTTATAGACAACATGATGTGCATGAGATCTTGATCTTCAATCCCCACTCCATCAGAATTTCTGTTCTCTCGATGCTCTCTAAGCCATTTATCATGCATCTCGTCCATGATCTTCGCCGTCTTCTTCATGGATTTCTTGTATCCTCCAAAGTCAAACCATTTTAAAAATGGAAACAAATCTGGCTATAAACAAATTAAAAAAATCTTTCAATGCATTCTGATACTCTTCCCCATCACGACCTTCAAAAGCATTGGAGAATCGCTTTCCAATGACCATCCTAAATATGGTGTTTAGAGTTATATCTCCAAACCACTTCTCCATCTCCACTACCGCTTTCTTATTCGATCTACATAACTCATGTAGTTTCTCGATGGAACTTTGAACCTCTGAGCTCGGAATGTATTGCAACTTCTCCATACGATGGTTAGCAAGAAGTTCTAGCATGACTATTTTACGAATATGCCTCCAATGAGAACCATATGGGCTAGTCCCAAACATGGCATAGTTATAGCCAAGAAGCTGAGCGGCAGCAAATTTGGGGCGAGATGCAAAACTTTTGTCATTGGTAGTAAAGCACTCTTTTGCTACTTCCCATCCACTAACAATCAAGGTTTTGTTGGTACCTAATCTTAGCAGAAAGATTGGTCCATAAGTGTCAGCCAATTTCCCCAAGGTATTGTGAAGGAGTTCTTTTCCAGTGAGTAGAGGGAGGTGGCCGAGGACCGGCCAAGCACCACCAGGTTGGGGTGGTAGTCTGTTGCGACGACCGTTGATAAATGAAGTGAAGCGAGCATAGAGAAAGAAGAGAAGGGTGAAAAGTATGGCAGGTAGAGCAAGGTTGGATGAGGATATGAAGGGAAGAGGAAGATCCATGTTTTGGTTTAAGCAATTATTTGTTGTATTTTTGAGGTGAACACTATGATTTTTTATAGATAAGGTTGAAGACATTTTTTGTGGACCTTCAAAATTTATGGGTAATTGTCAGAAAGATTAGGTTAACTTTTATAAACATGAATAAAATATATTCATGAATCTCAATCAATTGATTAATTATTATTTGTGATGTATGTGCACTGACATAGTAGGAATTTCCTACAGGTTCCTCCACATATTCATGGTCTCTTCTTCCTCCAAAATCGTCTCAACCCATTTTGATACATAATCTACTACGAGCAAAATATACTGAAAATTCTTCCAGGCAAGAAAATGGCTCATCAAATCAATGTCTTATACATCGAAGAGTTGATCAACATCTAGAATGGATGATAAGGGCATTTCATTTTTTTTGGCAATATTTTTCAGATCTCTGGCATATGTTGCATATTACTACAAAGTTTCTCGCATCCTTGAATAATGTTGGCCAATAATAACCACATTGTAAAACTTTCGTTGTTGTTCATCGACCACTAAAATGCCCTCCATGAGGTACTTTATCACATTTCTCCAGTATTTCCTACACCTCATATCCTGGAACGCATCGGTGTTGCTTTTACTTCGACACTTCACATATAATTACAATATTAACAATATTATAAAAATGTTATAACAAAATTAGTTATTAGCCCTAAAAATGGAAATTTTTGTAGGGATAACCTTTTCATGATCGCATATACGATTTAACACTCACCTTCATAAAAGTATGAAATCTAGTTTTTTGCTTTCGTCAGATCCCACTACCATATTTTTACTACTTATCTCATTAGGGGATGACATCTTTATTATTGTACTGATAGCCCAATCGTGATATCCACAATTTTATCACAGTTTGTTAGAATTGTAGTCTCTTAGGATTTTCCATGTGAGATATTCATGTAACTTATTACATTAGGGATGGTCATGTGTATCCCTAATGTGGCGTCCTACTCTATCACAATCTCCTTTTTATTGTTACAATTTTACATGAATATAGGTGGTAAAAACTCAATTACGATCACGTTAAGGCTATGACAGATATGGTCATTCCTAACTCAATAAATTAGAAAAAAGCGGTAGTCGAATTTGACATAAACAAATAGTTAGACCTCATACTTTGTGAAAAGGTCACCATTCATAAATGTGCTTCTCAATATCGATTATCCATACAGAAATCTACTAAAAGTGCTACTGGTAGAATTACCTACAAATACTTGCTTCAATAAATACAAACTATATCTTGAGTTTTTTTAAAAAAAAATTTTATTTTATTGTTATAAAGAAACTCTCCCCATTGATGGAGAAAACGAAAGCCCTAAATAGGTATTGGGAATTGTTTTTAGAGAGAGGAAGAAACCACCAATTTTGGAAAATAGAGAAATCTTTGGTGATATATGAAATTGATGTAGGCCAAACAAATTTGTACAATTTAAAACAATTAGATTGGTTTGTAATAATATTGGGTAAAACTTTGGTCGGGTAATGTTCAAATTGACATGTGCAATATTTGTCGAATGAGTTGGAGAAGTTCCAATGTCCAATCCCTATCTTCAACCCATGTGATGCCTCTCGGCCTGTTCTACAATTTTTAATTTTATTATTTTTTCTCTTTTTGATATCTAATGGTTATTTATTTATTTATTAATATGTTGTTTGTTTTAATTTTTTTTTTTTTTTAGATTAAGTTTTATATGTTTGGTTCTACATTTTTACAACTAATTTTATACTATCAAAACTAAAAGTGATTTTCAGTGACAGGTTTGGAACTGACTTTTATAATAAGTGTTGAACTTAGTTATGACTTAGAATTTGTTGTGTAAAAGTCCACTAAATCATGATTTATATTTGGTTCCCTATTTTTACAGTAAATTTAAATTTAATTAAAACTATTAGAATTCGGCGTATGTGTCGATTTAGAGCTTAATTAGGAAAATATTAAGTCAAGAGGCATCAACTGAGGCAAAAGCATGAAGTTTGGCCAAATTTGGCATGTGCCTTGTAGTGTCGCAGCGCCCTACGACGTTGTGTGCAGTTCTGTAAGGCAATAGCCTTACTACCCAATTTTTGCACTCAGCGTCGCAATGACGATCTAAGGTAGCGTCATAGTGCTAGTAATCTGACCCTCATGATGTTTAGATTCAGCGCCACGGTGCTACCCCTAGCGTTGCGAGGCCATTAGATTTTTTTATAAAATCTTTTCCTACGCTTGGTTTCTTTCATCTTGGATTCCAGCTAATTACAGCTTCCACCAGTTTTCTCTCTATTTTCTAAGGCATTTCATTCAATTTTAGTCGTCGCCGTCTCGTCGAACATTTCCTCATCATCCAGCATTTGGACGAGAAGCTAAATTACTCGTTTCTAGCTTGTGTCTCTAATATTTCTTCCTTATTATCTTGTATTTATGAGGATTGACTTTAATTCTATTGTATGTTTGGTTTTAATTATGTTATTCAATGAATTATGACTTTCGCTTTCAATTAAATACTTGATTTGTGGCTTTCATGATAAGATTTAGCTAGAAGCAATAGGCCAGTTAGGTTAGCTTGTTATTCTTTTAAGATGAGTATTGTTGTGACCAACCTAGAATTGTACCGAATGAATGTTTAAATTAGACGCTTGAAAATTGGTCATTTAGCCTAAGGACCTCTTAAACTTAATGCAATTAGAAATATTCAATTATGCATGCTTTTCACTTGTTGAAGTGGACTAATAAGAATTTTGGGACGATTTAATTAAATTCTCTCGTTAAGTTGGTTAGTGAAAACTATACGTAGAATTAAGTAACCATAATTTAATGAACAAATACTTTGAATAGGAAAATTTTGCCTAGACCCAAGCTAGGATCTTCTCGATATTGAATTCTTCAATTTTATTTTTATTTTGCAATTTATCTTTCTTACAATTCTAAACAACTCCAACCTGCTTTAATTTCTTTGGGTTCGAAACATTTTGGCTAGAGAAACTCACATGCTTCCTAAGTTCGACTCAGACTTGCCACTAGGATTTAAATATTAGATCCAAATTTGGACGATGAAATTCGTTGACCACAAGCGTAGTTGTCCTTTTCCAGGTGCCCTACGAGACGCTCAAAGGTAAATGCTGGCATTTCGTGGAATGCCACAACGCTATGCTTTGAACTGCACATGGCGCAAAAAGACCAAGAGCGCCACGTTATGAAGCATTGTGGCACTACAGGGGAGAGTCGCGGTGCTTCGAATTTTGAGGGAATGGGAATCTCGCACGCTCATCTGATAAAGTGGAAAGTGCCACATGGAGAGCAATTGTGTGTGAGACAAGCACTACGTAAACTAATCAAGCGTCGCGGCACCTGGTGGACTTTTATATATATTGTCACAATTTGTTTGGTCAGAACACCACAAATTCTTAGCCTCTTTTCAATTTATCATTGGCTGTTATCCATCTTCATCTGTAAACCCTAGACTTTCCCATATCTTTACTTAAGTATATTGTGGGAGTGTTGTTGATTTTGTTATTATATCATTTGGTAGGTATAATATAAGTTAAGTGTTGAAGAAGGAAAAATGCTTAAGCTGATGACCAAGAGGAGTGGTAAGTAGTCAAACGTACGGTTGAGTTATTATGCGAAGTAATCAGCCAAAGAACACCTAAGACAAGGGAGGTTTTATGAGCCTTATGTATTCAAAAGGCCAAGGCGAGTGTCATAGACGGCCAAGGGAAGGAAGACTGATTTTGGGTACGTGTTGCTTAGACGACTTATTGAGAGAGTGTCACATGACCTTAAGGTCCTTGGCCGCCAAATGAGGATTGTGGCAAGTCAAAAGAACCTCTAAAGCCGCCAAGCGTTGGAAAAGAAGTGGAGACTAAATGTCACCTGGGCGGCCAAGGTTGTGCGTGTGAGGAGGCAAGACTAAGCCACTCAAGTGTCATAGGTGGAATCAAGATGATCTGGCTAGCCTCAGATCTTCAAAGATTGTCCAAGGTTACCTTAAAAACCTAATCAATTTGTTATTTCTTCAGCAATTCCTTATCTTCCTCAACTCTTCTTCTTCAGCAGCACTCACACAAATACTATACTCAACAAGCTTTCGTTTAAGAACAAGATCATCAAATTCGCACGAGGGAATGTGAATTACCCTCAGTCTGAAGTTATACTTATAAGGACAAGTATCTGTATTTATCTAAAGAACTAATCTTTTTACCAGCTTCTGATAAAAAATTACAAATTGTAACAAGTATACTCCTTAAAATGCATACATCACAAATATAAACATAAAAAACAAGGCTTCAAATTAAAACTTTTTGTTTCGTCTCACCGAGTAGTGGATTAAACTTCCAATCTCTAAGTCAAGATGGACGTCATGCCACAACCACTAAGACAGACTTATTTCTGCACTTTAAAATAAAAATATGGTCATACTTAAACATTCTAAAATCAACTTGTGGGGTAATTAAGCAAACTACATTGTTATTGGGCGTGAAGATGCAAAGGTAACCGATGGGTAATCAAAACATTAAGAGGAACCACTTTCTCATTGGCCATCCCAAAATTCTCCCTCATATCAATCCTTTCGCCAGTGGGATTTTTAACATGAAAAGAATGCAAAAACCCAGCCAAAGCAAAATGCACCATTTGAAGTCCAAACGAAATTCCAGGACACCCTCTCCTTCCACACCCAAATGGAATCAACTCAAAATTATTCCCTTTCAAATCCACATCCTTATGTGTGGTCAAAAACCGCTCCGGCTTGAACTCTAACGGGTTGGGCCAAACCTGAGGGTCAGTTTGGATCTTCCAAATGTTGGGGATCAATTGAGTGCCCTTGGGAACAAAATAGCCGGCCACAAAACAATCCTTGTAGAATTCACGAGGACCCAGTAAAGGCCCTGCTGGGTACAATCGCATTGTTTCTTTCACAATGGCTTGTAAATAAACAAGATTGTTTATGTCAGACTCGTTCAGCTGCCTGTCTCTTCCTACAACTTGGTCAAGCTCTTGATAAGCCTTTTCTAGTGCCCTTGGGTTGTTTAGTAATAAAGACATGGCCCATGTTAGAGTCACGGTGCTGCTTTCAGTTCCTCCAGCAATCATGTTCTGCATGTTGACAGACATCTTTAATGGATTCACTTGAATTTAACATGTTTTTTCTTTTTTTGGGTATTTGACATTGATTCCATTTAGAGCGTTTATACTAAAATGCAACAAAAAGAAATACGCTAAGAATATCATTTTAGTTTCATACTTTGGTTCAATTTTAGTTGTTATGTTTTAAATTGCTTCATTTTAGTTCTCGTAAATTCAATAAATTATCATATACTTAATTTTCTAAAGTTAGTTTTTATCGAAATTGATTAAATAATAATAATAATAATTTTCAATAAAAAACATACAACCTGTGAATTTATTTTCAAAATTTGTAGTAAACAAGATATTAAATAATTAAGTCTTCTGAAATATTAACAATAAACTGGCATGGTATTAAAGGTGTATTTGGTTTAACTTGTTCAAAACATTGAACTGTTTGACAATCACTCAAAATAAGTTCTAGACACTTCCAAAATTCATTTTAAATAGTTTTTATAAAAAAAACTTGAATAAAAATTACCTTCTTTTAGAAAGAAAAAAAAAACATTGTTTTAATCAATCCTGACCCTAAATTTAATATTTTATTAAAAATACTAGGACTAAAATTAAATAATTGAAACTATAAACACTAAAATTAAGCAAACTTCTAGGTATTGAAAAAAAATATTATTTAAAAAAAAAGAGAGCCAGAGAATTTGTCCTCTTATAAATTGAAATTGGACATTTGGGTGGACGATATTAAAAAAAAAATGTTGATTAGGATGTGTTTTGTATTCTCTAAAAATAAAATGTTAGGAGGTTTTTTTAGGACCAAATTTATTTATCCCTTTATTTAAAAACAAGTTGGGTGTAATCGAGTTGCACCCATTTTTTGTACCGTCAAAGCAGCACCCAATACTTTTGTGCCATGCAGCACAAGGTTTTTTTAAAATGTGAAAAAAAAAACGAAAGGAAGAGTATGAAGATAAGTGTAGGTTCGACTCCACCGAATCAATGCTGATATTTTTAACAATAGGGAGCAACTTTTTAATCAATGTCTTATTAGTTTACTCTTAAGTTAGAAAGTACTTTCATGAGTAGGTAAGAGGTTGTAATCAAATAATGAAACTTTTCTTTTCATGTTTTATTTTGTAGTGGAATGTAAAGACTAAAGACTTTATTTTAAACAATCGAATCAAAATCAAAATCCAAATAATTGTCTTTTGAAGATATGGCGACTAACATAGATATATATATAAAATTAAATATTTTAAAAGTTTAGTAACTAAAACGAAAAGTAATAAAAGAAGAGAGTACCAAGGTTGTGGCTTTGATAATTGTATTTTGATCGTACTGACTTGGAAGCTGATTAGCTTGAGATAACAAAATCAATGAATCCATAAAATCATTAGTCGATCTATTGTGCATGTGTTCTTCGAACCAACGTTGAAGAATGGCGTCAATTCGTTTGGCTATGTTCTCCATAGCCTTAACTTGGCCATCAAATCCAAGCTTTGCAAGCAAAGGAATATAGTCTCTCAATAACCCTTCACCCATCAAATGGAAAAACTCCCTAATTCCCATTTGCAATGCTCTTGCATCATTTTCATCTCTCTTGAAAGCATTTGGACCCACACATCTTTTTCCTATGATGATTTTAAGAAGCATATTCAGTGTTGCATCCCCAAACCAATGCTTCATTTCAACTGATATCTCCTCCAATTTCTTCCTTTCTCCACCCCATCTTGTGTATAACTCTCTCAATGATGTGCTCATCTCACCTAACATCACGCTCTTAACCTGTGTGTTCATTGAGAATATAAATTGGATTAAATTGGTCATCATAACAAAATATTAAATATGTTAGAGCATGATCAAAGATCCACATGTACTAGATAAAAGAAAATTTTACGGTACATTAAGGAGAACAATCATCTCCAAATCCGACGGGATATTTTCAATTGAACCAAAACAAAGTCATAAGAATTATGTCGAAAACAAACACTATCATATCATTATGATATTAAGATGTGTGGAACTCTCTTGTGGGATAAAATAACCTATATGTAATTATTTATTGGTTATTATGATGATGTTTATTATTATTGTATTTAACACAACTATATAAATTTAAATAAATTAAGAAAATCGTGACAAGTATGTGTGTGTGTATATATATATATTGTCTTTTATAAAGGTATCTTTTTATGGAGATCATGTTAAGTTAATCAATGATTTTTATTAATATTATATAGAAAACAATTATTTTCATGGGAAATTCTCATAGATAGAAAAAAAAAAACAATTTATAAAGTATAGTAAAAAAAAATTAAAGAAACTATACAAAATTGATAAAATTTTACTATATATTTTAAATAATTTCAATTGTTTGTTATTTTTAAAAATGTTAATGAAAAATATGTCATTATCTTTTGATAACGAAACTTTCGTCCTTTTTTTTTTATTTTGCATTCTTAATCCTTTCCATCCTCTCCATTTGAATTTGAACTACTTTGTCGTAATGTTAGCATTGTCAACAAAAATAATTACAAGATTGATAGACTTCTATTGCCGTGTAATTTTATAAATATTTTTACTAGTTTTTCATATAATATAAATATTTTCACTAGTTTCTCATAAATAGTTTAATATATATATTTCAAAGTTTTTAAAAGTACTAGGCTTGGTTTTTTGAAAATATTAGGAGCAAATAAATAACAAAACAAAAAGTTTAGGGGAAGAGTGTTTATAAATTCAATTTAAAAAAACTAAAAAATGGACTGAATTAAAAAAAAATTAAGTAACTAAAATTCAAATGAGTTGAGCACCTGATCGACTCGTGGGTTGGAGAGGAGCTCCAAGTGGGTAATTTTACGCATATCACGCCAGTAAGGACTGTAAGAAGCCAACCCAAACATGGCGAAGTCATAAGAGAAATTCTTAGACACTGAGAGCTCCGGGCGAGAGGCGGCGGCCGCGTCATTAATACACATACTTTCTTTAGCCATTTCCCAATTACTAACCACCAAAGCCCGGCGCGAGGCCAGGTTCAACCTAAAGATGGGGCCATATTTATCAGCCATGGCTCCAAGAACATGGTGTGGAACCTTCCCGCCCTTGTTCAGCAGATGGAGGTGGCCGATTATCGGCCAGGCTCCCGGCGGTGAAGGGACCTTCTTCCCCTCACTAACTCCCTCATTTTTCTGTCATTTTCTTAACAAATAATAAGAAGAAAAAATGAAGAGAAAAATAACGATGGGTGATGGGAACTCCATCATTTTCAGTATGGAAATTGATTTTTTGGTGATGAGAATGGTTGTAAGTGAACAAGTTTTGAGGTTTCTTTTATAATAGGGGTCGATAAGAATCGTGACAAGTAAATGTATACCATAGAAAACAAAAGTATTATTTTAGTTTGGAGAGGGTTCACTATCACACAACATTATAACCAAGAGGTCGAATTTTTTATTTGTGGATGTGGAAGAAAGTTAGCTCAGAAGGTGGTTGGATGGCTGTGTTTCACGATGATATTCGATGATTCCATTTTCATTCATAATGTTTACCCTAAATTTGGTAGTTACGTTCGTTTCTTGCAAAAACTTTTAGTAAAATGAAGTCCAGAGACAATGTTTTAGTAAAATCCTTATGTCTAGCTAGATTAAAATGCCCGAATGACCAAAATGCCTTGCACAGTTAAAAATGTTAGATTATATATGATTGTCATATTGTCAATGATACTCATTTCTATATGATTATATTGTTAATTTGATTCAATTCACCATGAACTTGAAAGTGAGAGGTTTAGATTCATTCTCCTGCCCTCCACCTATTGTCAAAAAAAAAATTCACACATTATGATATTGTTAATTTTAATGGAAGGAGAATTGCAATATGGATATCAGTTATAGAGAGAGAGAGAGATAGCAATTGAGAGTATAACAACACTTATAAGAAATTGTAAATATAACAATATCTATCGATGATAGACTCCATCACTAATCGACGCTTACTAGCGATATGTTCTATTACTTTTAGACTCCAAAAGCTAAATCTAAATTTTACTAGATCTACAAATTGTTTTGGATCATTTTACAATATCTGTAAATTCTTTTGAATTCTGTTATATTTACTAATACTTTAATATGATTGTTATATTTGCAGCTATCTTTTTTTATAATTAGGTTTGAGAGACACTTTTAACGTCACTAGTTATTAATTTTAATATATATATATATATATATATATATATATATATATATTCAGGTGGAATTTAAAAAGAAACAATACTTGCTTTCATATTGTTGAAGGATAATATATCGTATCCTAATTGATTGTTTCAATGGTTTAAATGTGGGACTTCATGGCTTTGACCATAGATTTAAGAATGTATGGTGAACTACATAGGAGGAGTATTGTGACAATGAAATTTTCCATAGGAAATCAATTTTGTAATAGCACACAATAAGACAAACTAACCCCACTTTTAGAAAAAGACCAATGGAAAAACAAAAATCAAACCAATACAAACCATTTATAGCCAAATGACACTACCCATTTCTATGGAAGATATCTATAGTTAATCTTTCAATTATTTAAAAAATCTAATCTTTATTGGTGTGTGTGAATCCTACACCTAATTTATAGTTAATTTAAAAAACTGTGTTCTATTTTAATTCTTCAAAATTTAAATGTCCAAATTTAGTCTCAATATTGTTCTAATTTTGACACCAACAAATACATAAATTTTGACCACAATCTTGTTCATCAACATCATCCACCAAATCTACTTACTAAATGCTTTTTAAGTGTCAAATTGTAGTGCAAATATGATTTGCTTGTATTTTGGCTATATAATGCACATTTTGGTAGCGTTAATTGATGATGAACATTTGAGAATTTTGCAAAAATTTATTAAGTGTTCATAACATTTCTCTCACCCAATAAATCACAAAATTGAACCCACAGTCAAGTTCTAAACCTGGAGAATAGTAGAGAAAATCATGGTGGTTGTCTACAACTTGATTTTGTTCAATTTCATCAACCACGGAGGGAGAATTTTGAGCTACAAAGGTAAGGGTTCTTGAATATCAATTTTTCATCATGCTTAATCCTCAAAATTCTTGAAATTTAGAGTATTTTATTTATCCATCATTTGTTTGTTTGGTTGTAAAATTGTGTATCTGTTGTTCATGTTGTCACCCTGTAAACGTTTTCAATCGTAATGAAACTCTTTTTTCTCTAGAGCATCTCAGCCCCTTAGATGTAGGTGAAGTTACACTGAACTGGAATTAACAATTTGCATACGCACTTCTCTCATTTTTACTTCCTTTGGGTTGTTGGATATTGTTGTGTTGTAACTTCGTGCTTAACAACTTTTGTCTTTCATTTCGATCACATCATTATTTTTCTTCTTTCACTTTAGGGATAAAACAATTTTAGGATATTTGCATTTTGACTAGAAAATCTTGTAACATTAAAGTTCGTCAACAAGTTTTAAATTTTCTCTTAAATCTAATAATTTTAAAGTCTTAGTTTTAATAGGAAGAGTAGAGAAAGCCTCTAAACTTTTTTTGTGTATCAATAAATTTAAAAGTTGTACAATAAAATATGAAATTATTAGAAGAGTTGCTTTTAAGTATAATAAAATGAATCAAAATATTTACAAATAAAGTAAAATGTCCATAAAACAATTACGTTTCTTAGAAACAAATATTTATAAATATCGCTGCTAGAACTATGATATTTTAATATATTTGTTAATATTTCGATCAGTTTTTGTCGTTTAAAGACAATTATCTTTGTTAGAAACAAGCGAAGAATGTTAAACAATTCTAAAAAAAGAAATTTACGGATTTAGACCATAAAGATTTTGTTCAATAGCATTTTGGCTTTAAATTTTGAAATTCAAAATTTAAATCTTTGAGGTTTGAATTTAGCAGTATTGTGAAGATTTGCCTTCACTTTTTGGTTGTGGTAATAAAACAAACGTATTTTTAAATTTTTAAAAATAAAAATATGTCCATTTAAATACTACTTTGTCCCTATACTTTGAGTTTTTGTTCATTTTGACCTTTATACTTTGAAATTGTTTATTTTGGTCGATATACTTTCAACTTTGATTCGTTTTAGTCCTTGTAATTTCAAATTGTTTATTTTGGTCCTTGTAATTTCAATTTTGAATCATTTTAGTTTTTAAACTTTCGAAAATTGATCATTTTAATTTAAACCATAAAAAATGAAATAAAAATAAAAATGTAGGGACTAAGATGGTCACCATTTCAAAGTACAAGGACTAAAGTGAACATTTTGATAAATATCGGGACCAAAATGAATAAAAGTTGAAAGTATAAAGACCAAATGACCACTTTCAAAATATAAAAACCAAAATGAACCAAAACCAAAAATCTGAGTAAAATAGTATTTAAACAAAATATGTGGGGTTTTTTTTTTTTTTTTCTGTCTTCTTTCTTCCAATTATTTTTCTCTTCTTCATCAAAGGGAGAAGCCAACATGACTTACTTTTGTGTCCCTCTGCTTCCCCTTATTTATTAGACACCACAAAAATAATCATTCAATTTCTTTTAATGAAAAACAAAATCACATATCATGTGGCATATTTTTAATTTGTTTGCATAAATATATTGTATATGACCCAAATCACACCAAATTCTATGTAACCATTATACACCATTCAAAATTTCATTAGACTCAATTTTCTTTTCTCTAACTTTTATTAAGTTCTACTTTAACGATAGTTTTGAAACGTATCAAATGTCAACAACAATATAAGATACACTAGTAAACATTGCACATTAAATAAAAGGATGTGGCAATATAAAATTCACCATTGGAAGAGCTTGATTAATTGATTGTGTAAAGATGAGAAAGTAACCGTGGAGTGACCAAAACATCAAGAGGAACCACTTTCTCATTAGCCATTCCGAAATTTTCCGACATATCAATAGGTTCTTTGGTCAACTTTTTGACATCAAAGGAATGCAAAAACCCAGCCAAAGCAAAATGCACCATTTGAAGTCCAAACCCAACTCCAGGGCAACCTCTTCTTCCACTCCCAAACGGAATCAACTCAAAATTATTCCCTTTCAAATCCACATCCTTATGGGTTGTCAAAAACCGCTCTGGCTTGAACTCGAATGGGTCTGGCCAGATACGTGGATCCGTTTGGATCTTCCAAATGTTTGGAATCAGTTGGGTGCCTTTGGGGACAAAGTAGCCAGCTACAATGCAGTCCTTGTAGAACTCGCGAGGTCCTAATAAAGGCCCTGCTGGGTACATTCGCATGGTCTCCTTGATTATGGATTGTAAATAAACAAGATTTGGTATGTCCGACTCCTTCAGCCGTCTATCTCGGCCAACCACCGTGTCAAGCTCTTCTTGTGCCTTTTCGAGGACGTGTGGGTTGTTTAGTAACAAAGACATTGCCCATGTTAGAGTTACGGTCGTGCTTTCAGTTCCACCGGCTACCATATTCTGCACATTCGTACTAAACTTTGTTCAATTACTATTAAAGTCAAAACTTTAATTTGAACGACATTTTCAAATATACCAAAATGAACTTAAAATATTTACAAAATATAATAAAACTTCAGATAACATCAATGATAAACATTAATAGATATGAATGAACTTAGGGTTTAGGGTCTATCAATGCACTAAGATAGATATTGATAGAAGTTTATCACTGTCTATTATTGATAAAATCTAAAATTTTGTTATATTTTGCAAATAGTTTCAACAGTTTTTCCATTTATAATAATTTCTCTAGGTTGTGAATAAATTAGTTTTTTTCACAAATAGTTTATTTATTTTGACTTTAATACCATGTTAAATAATCATTGTTAAAGCCAAAAATTTAAGTGATGGAATTTACTACATCGAAGAGTTTAACATGTGTCGTTCGGATATAGATAATTTTGAAGTTAAAAAAAATAAATTATAAAAAATACCATTAAACTGTGTATTTTGTATAAAAGCTAGCTCGAATGCAACTTTCAAAAGTTTTAAAAATACCATTAAACGGTGTATTTTGAATCAAAAGTATTATTAAAAAAAAAAGTATTTAAACTTTCAAAAAGAGTTTAAAAATACCTTTAACGGACATTAGTTTTAGATGATAACCGTTAAAGTTTTGTTTAAAATATATTTCAACATTTTCAAAAAATAATTTTAAAAAAAAATAATTTATCCATTAACCTTCAAAATGGTTGTATAACTTAAAATATCACACAAGTAACAAATATATCAAATAGAATTCCATTTTTAAATCGGCGTGGTTGAATAGTTTTCACACATTTGTCAAACTTCTTTAAATGCAAGAGTTAAAGTAGGTATTATAGAAGGAAAAGAAATGTTTGAATCAAATAAATAATAGTCTTTAACATAAATGATTTTTCAATATTTTCGCTTTCAACTATTTTTCTCCATTTATTTAGAAAGAATTACTGAAAATATTTCCGTGGATTCCCGATAAGATTTTGGAAAATGATCAATAACTCTTCGATCTCGAAGTTTAGGAGTATAAATTGAGAAATAAATACGATAGACTTACAAGGGTTGTGGCTTTGATGATGGTATCACCATCATAGTAACCTTCAATCTCTTTGCCATCATATAGAGAAACAAGAGCATCCATAAAATCTCCATCTTTTTTACCACAGCATGAAGTTGTTCTATTACGCTTGTGCTCTTCCAGCCATTCCCTTAGAACCATGTCGAATCGTGTGGCTATATTCTCCATCACCTTCACTTGTCCATTAAATCCCAGCCATACGATGAGAGGAATATAATCTCTCAACAACCCTTGACCCATCAAATGGAATGAGTCCCTAATTGCCAACTGAAAATCTTTAGCGTGTTTTTCACCTCCCTCAGCGTTGGGACCAACACATCGTTTTCCGATGATGATCTTAAGAAGCATATTCACTATCACATCCCCAAACCAACGCTTCATCTCCACTTCAACCTGCCCGGATTCATCCTTCTGGGCTGTCCATGTTTCGTGCAGCTCTGTTAATGATGTCTTCACCTCACCAAACATGGTGTTCTTAAACTGTGTCATTAGTAATATTAGTAAGAACATTAAATACACCTTAATCAAACACTTTTTTTTTTACTATATATATATCTTGTATGAGAATAAATTTGTTTATTTCATGCATCTCTCAATTATAAAAAGAAAAACAAAATATAAAAGACTATAATTTTCTAAAAAATACAATTTTTGAGTGGGATTACATAAAGATAGGTGTAATTGAAAATGTAACCACTTATCTTTTCTTAATTAAAAAATACACGAGTCAAAATGGAATGAGTTTGAAAGTATAGTAACAAAACATGTGTGTTCATCCGTCAACTAATGAACCAAAATATTTACAAAATATAGCAAAATTTTAATTTCAATCACTAATACAATCTAATAGACATTGTTAGAATTCAAAATTTTGCTGTATTTTGTAAAAAGTTTTACCAATTTGTCATTTATAATAATTTTTCTTTAATCAAATCAATAAATTCTTTTGTGGTAATCCATCGACTTTTGGACATGGTGTATGATGAGTGTCATCAAGATAAAATTTGGCATAGTTTGGATTGAGTTTGTAGTGTCAAAACCTGATCAACGCGTGGATTAGAAAGGAGCTCCATGTGAGTAACCTTACGAATCTCCCGCCAGTAAGGACTGTAAGGAGCCAACCCGAAGGCTGCAAAGTCATAGGAAAAATGTTTGGTACCAGAGACTCCTGGCCGGGAGGCAGCAGCAGCGTCGTTAACGCACATGCTTTCCTTAGCCATTTCCCAGCTGCTCACCACCAAAGCCGACCGTGACCCAAGCTGCAGCCGGAAGATGGGCCCGTATTTATCGGCCATGGCTCCAAGAGCATGATGGGGGAGCTTCACATTGTGCAGTAGATGGAGGTGGCCAATTATGGGCCACGCACCGGGCGGCGCCGGAGCCTGTTTCCGGTCTGTAAATTTGTACTGCTGCCACTTTTGCCACAGGTAATAACAAGAAATGAAAAGCAAAACGAGGAGCACAGTGATCGATTTCGGGTTAAAGAAGGGGAATTGAAACTCCATTTTTGGTGGTTATAAAATTTGTAAAAGGTAATTGAGTTTGGATTCCCTTTTAGGATTTTATAATGGATGGCATCTTAACGTCAACCACACATAAAAGGAGAATAATAAGAAGTTAGGTAAGTCTTCCTTTTCGCATCATAACACCCGACAACCACTGCATCTATCTTTTATAATTTAATTATTTTAGTTACACATAAAATTTTGAAATGTTGTAAAATGCACAATTTTTAGAGAGCCACATATCATTTTTATGAATTCTACTCAATTATCTAATCATAATCTCTTACAAATTTTTCTTACTTGTTTTGAGAATTATTTTAATTATTATTATTTATGTGTATATTAATAAAGAGTCTGATTTAAAGATAAAAGCATGTTGTGATTGACGAAATTTGAAAATGATGTGATATGACGATAGCATTTTGACTTTCTAACTTGGTGTTTTATTATTATTAAAATAGATATTGTTATATAAGATTTAAAATGTCAATATCGATGAAAATATGTCGATGTCTTAATTTTACATGAATTTTAGTGAAAATATAGCTACAATGTTAATTTTGATGGATATTTTAGAATAAATTATAAATTAGTAATCACTTCTTATATCCATATTGAATCCATGGAAATATGGGAATGTTGATAAAAAAAAAAAAAAAAAAAAAAAAAAAAGTTAATATTGTGGTTATTATTCTCTTTCGTTTGGCTTGTGCGTGGCTAAGATAGGTCCATAAATAAAAATACAAAATCTGACAAAAATCTGAACGCATATGTGCTATGTTTGGTCTTGTTTCATCCCCTGTATTTGGGTACTATTTTTGTAGCATATAATTCAATACCTACATTGTTGCAATAAAGTTGACGAACAGGGTACTCTAACAACAGAAACAACTACCACAACTATGAGATTCAATGACACAATGATATAGTCAAATTAAAGTTGGGGTGTGAAAAAAGTGTCATGAATGTAAAATATACCCACTTTTTGCAAACAAAGAAAAAAAACGTAAATTTTGAAACTATAGTATTTTATGACAGTTTAAATATCAGACTTATGACATTTAATAAGTGTCATTAAATAAAATTAAATGTTAGTTTCTTTTCCTCGTTCTCTCATTCGCGAAATGAATCGTCGAACTCTTCACCGTCAACTTATCGGCGCTTGCTCAGTGCTGTTGACAATCGTTTGTAGTGCTCTAACTATCGGACATCCGTTGCCCCTCGTCGTCGTCATCTCTCTCTCTCTTGTTCTTTTTACTCTCTCTTAGAGAACTCACCTCTATTCTCCTCAAGCCACAATCGCGTCACCGTCATTGCACTCTCCATTGCCACCATGTGCTTTGCGGAAGAGCTAACCAACAGTGCTCAAGGTGACCTTCAATTGAATTGGGAAGTCAACCTTGTCGAGAACCTCGAGATCTATCTGATGTAGATTTGCTCTGGTGTGTTTCAGTCCGACGAAGATGAGAACCACATTGTCGATTTTGCTCGAGGTGGTGTTACCTTATTGTATTTGGTGTTTCAATTGTGAAAAAAAGTTTGAATATTCTCGATTTATGTTGTGTTTTGTGGGATTTGTTTCGAGGGTATAGCTACTTTGTTTCTTCAGAGCTCGATTCAAGTGTACAATCACAAGTTTAATACCTCTACTCATTAGTTTTGCGAGCATTGGAGTTCTTCTGAAAAATAGATTTGATTATTTTATTCCATTTTGTGTTATAGTTAGTTCTTGGGATGTAAAAATTGATAATTTTCCATTAGGGAATCTGGAATCTAAGGGTCCGCTTGGTAACGTTTTTGTTTTCTGTTTCTTCTCTTTTGAGAACAAGAAACGAGACTATGTTTGCTAACTATTCTTGTTTTTTGTTTCTTGAAAAAAAGAACCAAAAAAAATTAATAAACAGATTTGTTTGATAACTATTTCAGCTTGTTTCTTGTTTTTTTTTTCTTTTTTTGCAACAATATATATATACACACATATGTGGTATATTCACGATAACTTTTTTGAATTATATAATTCCCATCTTGTAACTTTTTCCAATATATAATGTGTTCAATAATGTATATGCAATGGATTTTAGAATAAACTTCTAGCCGTGTTTATCGATGACATCCAAAGAAACTTATAGAAGTCTTTCAATGTCTATTAGTGTCTATCATTAATAAAATCTAAAATTTTGCTATATTTTTTTTTATTATTTTCAATAGTTTTTCATTTATAATAATTTCTCTAAAATAAATATAAATAAAATAAAAAAATAAAATAGAAAAGCATTTAAAATGTTGAGACCTTGTTCTGCAACATGGATCACGGGATTGGGGTGGTGCCTTTGTCACATGATGGAATAATTACAGGAGCGCCTGCTTTAAGTTTACCTGTTATTTATTTTACTCTCCTACCGGTTGAAACTCGTGCATTTACATGAGTTGCAATTGGCTAGAGAGATGCTTCTTGGTTATGTGCCGATTGTTTTAGATTGTCTAAATGTTGTGCGCTTGATTCTGGATCACGCACAGTCTGTTGTTGAAGCTGGTGTTTGGATTGACGATATTGGTTTGACTTTATTTGTCAACATTGAGGTGCATCATTTGTCTAGGACTTTAATTGATCTTGCGTATAGGATATGGCTAAATTGGGTGCTAGAGGCCAATCAATTTCTTGGTTTGTTTCGTTTCCTTTATGGTTGAGTAATTCTGTATACAGGATCTCTTTTTGGGGGAGTTCTGTAATTATACTTCAATTATTGTCGAATAAAAAAAAATGTTGAAACCTTGTCGTTGTTTCACACTATCCTTACCTATGTGAAAATAAACATGGTAAGTTAGCAGCCTTTGACTGGTCAATCATTCACTTCATGTTCTTGTCTATCATTTCCTTTAAATATTACATTATATATAATAAGATGAAGAGAATTTAAATCTACAAATCTAAATTAGTACTCATATTTTCAAATATACCTAACATATGACATTGATGTTTTTCAAAACATCGTATTGATGATGACGTCAATTTACATTCACTCACAATATTTGTAGAGAAAAACTAGTTATAATTTTTACTTTCAAATAAATATTATTAATTATAAACTATGAATCAAAATAAATTAAAATATTTATAAATATAATAAAATTTATATAATAAAATTTCATTTGTCTATTAGTTATAGAGTGTCAATCTTTGTTTATCTCATAAACGGTGATATTTTGTTATATTATATTTGTAAATATTTTGGACAATTTTTTTTGATTTAAACCAATTTATTTAATAATTTATCCATAATTACTTTAAATTTGTTGTGACATGCTAAGGCTTTTAGATTTTAACTTCCCTAAAAATTTGGTATCTTCTCTCACCCATCTCAAATTTGTGATTTTGTTAATTTATTTTTTCACATTTATTTCAAACTTTGATTTGGTTCAATTTCTTATAACAATTATTTTAAAGCAAAAAAAAAAAAAGTCTTTTGTAAAAAGTTTAGAAGAAACAAAATTAGTTGCCATTCAAATCATATATATTCCAACATAACTATATTATAATAAATTGTAAATTATATATAAGAATATAAAATAATTGAAATAATAATGTATATTTGTTTTTTAATAATAATTCACTTGTGTTAATACAACTAAGTTACATAAAATTAGTATTTATTATTAAATATCAAAACTAGTCGTTTCGATTTTAAAATTATACTTTACCCTGCACTATTTTACTTTCTTCGCACCTCAGTACCAACAATTATCCATTTCAGACGTAGCCTAAAATTTGTAATGTAGTTGAGTTTGGGATATATTATTTTCGTGTGGCAATAAAATCACCATGAATACTGAATAGATGAGTCACCTTCATCCATAATATCATCTTTGGACTTATTAACACTTTTCTTGGTTGCATGTTGAAAATTGGCAAAACAACATAAATCTTCACACAAATTGCTAACTACATCAACCAAGACTTTTCTGGATTTCAAAAATACCTTAAAAGAATAAAATGTTGTGATTTATGTTCGAAATCCTCGTAGTTAATTAGTTGATAATTTAATTATTAATTGTGAAATATTAATTTATTCTTTAATCATAAAAGTTCAAGGTTATTATATATGATCTTGAACCGTATGTATGTAGTACGCATATGAGTGGATCATGTTAGAGTAATAACTTAAAAAACCTATAGTATATGTTTTTAATTACTTAGGTTATCCCTAAGTGTGAGACTCTCCCTCTTAACTTCTATTTTTCCACCTTCAAATAAAGACTGCTCAACTTGGTGAACTTAGGGTCCTACTGAGTTTGAGAATCTCTTCTCAAATAACGAATACGCTTTCAGAAGATCTAGAGAAACACCTCAAGTTCTATAGCAACAAACTTCTACAATCTTCAGGATTGATAGATACACTTGTGGTTTCTTTAGCAACACACAAGACAGAAGCGAAAAACACTAAAATTGATGAACAAAACAAGGATGGAATAAATGATCTCTCCCTAAAGAAATAAAGCAGTTCGTGAAATATGCATAAAAATCTTTGACAGATAAGAAAAAGTTATTCCGCAAAATTTTCTATTTGTCACGTGACAACATCCTTAACAATGTCCCAACATTATGGAAGACATGATGTAGAGGATCGGAGTCACCGAGCAAATATGCATTATAGATATGAACATCTAAGAAACCAATTTCAAGGTAGAACAAAGGTTTAGGGTTCAAGGCACAAAACACATTACAGGACAAAGATGTTCAAGTTTTACCTGTTGTTACGCACTGAAAATGTGTATATATTTGCCCCTTGATTTACCATGATTTAAACAAGATTTGGTTGGATTTGATGTCGTTTGTGTTAGGATTTATGTTCTAAACTTGCACTATGTAAATTTGTAAACAAATAATTAAATAAATAAAATGCTATTTATTTTTTTATAAATAAAGTGTTATTTGTTTGACTTTCATAACTCAAATCCATTTAACTAACATTGTTATGGATAAGGTTTTGTGCTATAATTTGGTAAAACTATGAGTACGACCTACTTTGTAAATGTTACAAACGATGTAAGTGATCATGTATAGCCATGTGAGCGTGGGTATGCTATATAAGACTGGACCCTGAAATATATATTTCTAGTTATAAGACCATTAACTAAAGAGATTAATTCAAATGATAACCATGTAACTCAATTTGAATCTTGAGTAAATTAAAAATTCCTACTCATAAAGGTTGGCACATCAAGCAATTAATGGAAAATAAATGTGGTTAAAAGTGTAAGGATTTGTTTTTCTAAGTGTTCATAAACATATTTCTTTTTGCACTTATAAACACTTTTTTAAATACTTAGAAAAGTCAATCCAAACAAGCACTTAAGCATGGTTTAAAAGATAAATAATCAATTATAAGAATACATTAAGGTGTGTTTAAGAGTGATTTTGAAATGGTTAAAATCATTTTTTCTCCTGCCATAATCATTTTTTCTTAAAATGATGGTATTTGACATGAGCTAAAATTTATTTTAGAAAAATCTAAAATAATTTCAAATTGATTATAAAAGAATTAGTTGATAGATGATTTTTGTTAAGTAGTTGATGGGGAATTAGTTGCTATCTAATTCAAATTTTGTTAAAATATTATTGGTTAACTATTTGTGAAATCATTTTTTTAAAATTTAAATATTGAAACAAAAGATGACAGACATTGTGTGTCATTAAATTCTTAATAAAACAAACAATTATATATGATTTGAGTTTTCTTTAAATATCTATTATAAACATTCACCTTATTCAAAATATCAAGTATACGTATAAGAATTTAACAACAAAATAAATAGAAATAGATATTTACAATAATTATTTAGTCGAATAATAATTTCTCAAAGTAGAAAAATACAATTTTGAGTAATTGGGTAACTCTAAGTTCACTCTTGGAATCAAACATATAATAATTCAAAATGAATTCTAAATATATGAAAATAACTTTTTTGAGTTTGACACTAAACATAAATTTGATTGTTTAATTTAAAAATTAATTTTACAAAATCAATTGTACCAAAATCTTTACTCTAATTGTTACTCCCAAACACACCCTAACTTGATTAATCATGGTCCAATCTAAAAGCACCCATCTTTTTATCAAATGAGTTAGTGTCTAAATCTAAGACCAATTACAATAGGTAGTACTTTTAGAGTTAATAATTAAGTGTATAGGGATATTTATAAACAAAATTATAAATAGAGCAAAATCTGTTAGTCATAGCTTATAGACTCGTATATGAGTGATATATAGACTCTAACAACTAATAGACTTCTATATGATTTATCGATGATAGATTTTGATAGTTGAATTTAAATTTTCTTATATCAAATTTTTTACATTGTACTATATCTACTAATATTTTTGTATTTGATTGCTATACTCAGCAATCCCTAAAATGAAATAGAATTGAAGACATCATTGGCATGGGTGTTTTCCATTTGAATGCATCGTTCTATGAATCATACAAGAAAAATACATAATTGTTGTATTTTAGAAGGTATCTATCTTCTGTAATACCAAATTGTCCATGTAACAACTTTTTCTTACACTTTTTTTCAAATTATTTTATATATTTTATTAGTGATAAGAGTTCTATTAAAAAGAAAAAAGAAAGAGTCAACACCATATATATTACTCTTGAAAACAAGACAAAGTTCCTGAACTCACACCTCAGAAACTTCCTCAATTTCACCCAAACTTATGAAAATTAGATTAACCAAGCAACCATCTTTATTTTATTTTATTATACAAACTAGTATTAAACTAACATCAAATTCAAACATAAGCACAAGGTAGAAGACGGGGCTTGAGAATCACTCGAAAAGGGTTAACTCTATGAATAGTAAGTCCAAAGTTAGCCGCCATGTCAACCGGTTCATCAAAACCAGTTCCAATTTCAAAGGAATGAATCAAACTAGCCAGCACCAACTGGGTCATTTGAACTCCAAACCCAACCCCAGGACAAGCCCTTCTTCCAAACCCAAACGGACTCGGTTCATAATTTTGCCCCTTCACATCCACATCTTTCTGGCTACCTACAAACCTCTCTGGCCTGAACTCCAAAGGCTCTGACCAAACTCGAGGGTCTGTCTGTATCTTCCAAAGGTTCGTGATGAGGCGTGTGCCAGCAGGTATGTGATAGCCTCCAAGCGTGCAGTCGTGGTTGAACTCTCGAAGCCCCGATAGCGGGCCTGCTGGGTACAACCTTAATGTCTCTTTGACTATGGCTTGGAGATAGACCAAGTTGGTTATATCGAATTCATTCACAAGCCTTTTGTTTCCAACATGAATGTCTAACTCCTCTTGTGCCTTTCTTAGTGTGTGTTTATTGTTTAGTAAAAATGAAATGGCCCATATTATAGTTACTGCCACTGTATCTGTTCCTCCAGCAATAAGGGCCTGTTTGTTATACAAAAGTTTATAACACAGTAAAATTTAATATAATTTATAAATGTAGATAACAATTTATCGTTGTCTATAACAAACAGACGATAATATTTTACTATATTTGTCAATATTTTCAGCAACATTTTCATTTAAAATAATTAATCAATTGAATTAAACTTCAAGTAGTCGAATAATTTAATCTTATTTTATGTTTTTACAGTACAATTTTTTTTTTTTTTTTAAAAAAAATATAGTTTTAAAGTAAGGATGTAAAATATTTCCATAAGATGGGGCCGATGGTCGAGAATTACTTCAACGGGGTGCCCCCATTTTCAACGGATGTGGGATCAGAAAACACAATTTCTTCTCCATTTTAATGTCAAAGATAATTAAGAAAATGCAATTTAATCATTCTTAAAAAGAACATTTTGGTGCATTTCAATTGCAGTCCACAAATAATTTGTGAAATGACAAATTTCATACTTTTACGTTTAAATTTTTTTAGGTATGTATACTATACCATACCATGCACGTGGCTTTGTTGACGGTATCAGCATCATACCCACCAAGCTCCTTCCTTTCTTCAAGAATCGAAAGCATCACATCCATGAAGTCCCGTCGACCATCGGCGGCGGCGGCAGTGGCAGAGTCTCTTTTCTGACGATGTTCTTGCAGCCATTCCCCAACAAAATAATCCAATTCCCTCCAAGTTATTTTCATGGCCTTCTCATATCCACCCAAATCCAACCATCTCAAAAGAGGAATCGCATCTCCCACTACAATCTTCCCACCTAAATCAAAAAATCCCCTCATAGCTTTCCGGCATCGTCTCATAATCTCATCATCGTCAAACAATCTCTTCCCACAAACCATCATCAAAATCACATTCAAGTTTACATTCCCAATCCACTCATCCATATCCAAAACCAAATCCTCTGTTTTTCCCATCCACAATTCATAAACCTCCGTCACCGCTCTCTTCACCTCACATCCTCTGACTTCTCTCTGTTCCTCCAAACGCGGATTCGAAAGCAGCTCCGAGGCTATGATTTTCCTCATGCTACGGTAAAACGAATCGTAATCTGGTCGAAACCCGAAACCCACGAAGTTGTAGCCTAATAATTGGCCTGCTAAAGTTTTGGGACGGGATGAAATGAGTGAATCGTGAGTTGTGTAGCATTCTTTAGCTATTTCCCAAATGCTTATAACCAGGGTTTTGTGGATGCCAACATGGATGGTGAATATTGGTCCATATTTATCGGCCATGGCTCCCAAGGTTTCGTGTGGGTGTTTTGGACCGAGCAGCAGTCGGAGGTGGCCGATGATTGGCCATCCACCGGCTGCCTCAGGTGGGACTTTGTATTTGTGGGTTCTGTTTAGCTTCTTCAAGATGAAAACAGATGAGATGAAGAAGAGAAAGAGTCCAAGAATTGAGAGATTGAGATTTGGTGAAATCATTTCCATGGAGGATCATCGATTGTTTGGGTTAAAATAATCAGGTCATATGAACCGAACCACTGAATTTATTTCACAATCCCACTTGGGTGTGTTGGATTACTTTTCTTTTTTAATCCCACTTACACAAAGTCTTTCAATGTTTATCTTAATTTGGTTGAATTTTGGTATTACATAAAGTAAAGTTCATATCAAAATGGGGTTATTACAAGAATAGAATAATATGATTTCTTAAAAAAATGACAAAAACAAAGTAGTGGTAAAAAAATTCCAAAATAATGTTGTTCGTAAAACAAATTTATAATTTAGGGTTTAGCTAAAAAATTTAGATAAAAAAATCGTGTAATTGGTACACGAAGTTCCATCATTTACCTACTTGTGTCACATAGACCGTCTAAGTGAATACAAGTAGAGGAAAATCGTGTACCATATAGACGAGTTAAGCTTTTCTTTAAAATAATAATAGTTAATGTAATGTTGCTTGTTGAGTAATTATTTCTGTCTTTGGTGACATTTTAGTTCAACAAAACGAAATATTAGTTTTCCATTATTGTTTGTAAACCAGCATGAGAAAAGGTAAGAGAATAGAAAAAGTGATGGAGATGAAGGTTTGATAGAAAAAGAGAAGGAAAGATTAACCAAAGATCTCATCCATCGAGATTAATTAAACAAAACCCAGTTCCTCGAACAGTCACATATTCTCAGATTTAATATTCTGGTTTAAATAAAAAAAAATTAAAAAAAAAGTTTAACTGTTCTCTTTTAAGATATAAAAGGAAGATTTAGCTAAAACAAAAAATATTCTTACAAAAACAAAGCGAAACAAAAATTGGGAAGTGTACTTATCTTTAAGAATTAATCTTCAAGTACTTGTTCTTCCCGTGGATGTAGGCTTCTTTTTGGCCGAAACGGGTAAAATCCTCCATAGTTCCTCTTCTTTTCTTCCTTCATCTCAACATGAATTAAAGAAAAAGCCAAAAACGTAAATCACCATGGAAGGAGAATCAGTGTTCATCCGAAAGAGAAAAAGGGAGAGGAAGACTTGAGAGAGAAGAGGAATGCCCTTTTTGTGGCTCTCCCTTAGCCGAATGTGTGAGTTTCTCCACATTTAAGCTAATTTTCTAAGCAACGAGTGTTGAACTGAGTGGTTTCGCTCGGATGCTGGAGGTGTGAGGTTGCCACTCTAGTAGCTTAAGTGTTAAGTACGTTTAACTCTAGTAGGTTGCCACTGATGGGTCAAGCTAATGTGATTTTAGCGTGTGACGCCAAGTGAAGACTCGTTACCAGATAAGTGCCTAAGAAAGAAGGTTGTTTTTAAACTCTATGTAATTGACATTGTGTTCCCAAAATGTATACTAAAATATGTCACTCACTAAGCATAGCAAGGAGTTTGTCAAGCGTTACACGAATCTACTATCGCCCTGTCGCTTAGCATATATTCCTTAAGTCTTCGTACTGCCGCATAGCATCGTTTTGTCTTTGTGTCCCAATGTTACGTTTAAGTTTGTGGTAGGTATATCTTGTAAAGCATGTACGCATTGTAATGAAATTGTTGTCAATAAAGCGTGATTTGCCCGCCATATTTCTTCTGTCCATTGGCTCATGTATTGTCACATGCTAAGTTTATATACACTGTTATACCACATAACACCTACCCTTAACGAATGCTATGTCCAAGTAAGCTAAGTTACAAGGCGTTATTGGCATTCCTTTTTAGGACGTCGATTTTGCTTAGGTCACATCTTCTCTTGAGTTTGCATGGACAATTCCAGGTGGGGATGTGACAGAGAGGCTGCCACGTCACTCTGGTATAGTACAATTTCCTTTGTTGGGTTGACAATCACGTGGGTTAGTGCAATAATGAAACAAAATCTTGAGTGTGGCGCATGAATTTCCAAGTCATGGTTCACTTTTTATTTTCGATACAAGAAAAATTTGGTTGTTTTAATTAATATAAGGTTGTATGGTCCATTAGGATACTACACCACGCCACCCAATATGTGTTATTTGCTTCTTAATGCACCAGTTTATGGTAATATTACACTACCTTAATTTCTCCAAGTTACCTAAAACAATTATAACTAAAAAAGAAAAGTACAAAGTTGCCTGAGATTATGCATAAGCAGTAGCTAAGAGACGCGGCTTAACGAGAACATGAAGCGGGTTGACTTTATGCAAGGTGAGCCCAAGGTTTGCAGCCATGTCCACTGGTTCATCACCATGAGTTGTAACATCAAATGAATGAATCAAACTAGCCAACACCAATGGTGTCATCATAAGACTAATCCCCGACCCAGGGCAGCCCCTTCTTCCATAACCAAACGGAGAAAATTCAAAATGTTGGCCCTTCACATCCATGCTGTCGTAGTTATGGCTAGTAAGAAACCTCTCCGGTTTGAACTCTGAAGGCTCTGACCAAACTCGAGGGTCCCTATGTATCTTCCAAATGTTTGTGATAAGGTGTGTCCCCACGGCGACATTATAACCTCCAATTGTGCAATCCTCGCTTACCTCTCGAGCCCCTGACAATGGCCCTGCTGGGTACAACCTTAAGGTCTCTTTGATTACAGCTTGGAGATATACTAGCTTGTTCATGTCTGATTCATCCACTACCCTTTTGTTTCCGACATGGATGTCTAGCTCCTCTTGTACTCTTCTTAATGCCTCTTGGTTGTTAAGTAATAATGAGATTGCCCATGTTATAGTTACTGTCATTGTATCGGTTCCTCCAGAAATGAGTGCCTAAAAGAGGTGAAATTCTTTATATATGGGTAGCCAAAGTTAATAAACCAAAATATTTACAAAATATAACACATTTTCAAAATACATAGGTACACCATAAATAAATTGAAGTGTTAATAGCATACCAAGCAAGTGGCTTTGATGACAGTATCAGCATCATACCCACCAAGCTCCATCCCTTCAAGAAGCAAAGGCATCACACCCATGAGACCCTCCTCCTCCACGGCATCGTCACCGGCACCGGCGCCGGCGTCTCTCTTCTTCCGGCGATGTTCTTCAAGCCATTCCTCCATAAGACAATCTAATTCTTTACAAACTTCCTTAGTCGCCTTCAAATAACCACCCAAATCCAAACATTTCAGAAAAGGAATCGCATCTCCCACTGTAATCTGACCCGCCAATTCAAAAAACCTCCTCATCGCTTTCCGACATCGTTCCATCTCCGACCCCTCAACCAACCGCTTCCCACAAACCATCCTCAAAATAACATTCAAATTAATATTCCCAATCCACTCATCCAAATCAACAACAATTAAATCCCCATTTCTGTTCTCTGTCCATGAATTGTATATCCCCTTCACTCCTCTGTTCACCTCACAAACTCTCAGAATTCTCTGTATTTCCAGACGACGATTCGATAGCACTTCTGAGACTGCCATTTTACGCATGTTTCGGTAAAAGGCATCGTAATTCGGCCTGAACCCGAACCCGGCAAAGTTGTAGCCTAATTCCTTTTGAATTAAAGTTTTGGGTCGGAATGAGACAATTGAATCAAGAGTTGTGTAACATTCTTTGGCTATTTCCCAATTGTTTATGACCAGAGTTGGATGGACGCCGAGTCGGATTCGGAATATGGGGCCATATTTATCGGCCAGTGCTCCAAAAGTTTCGTGGAGGAGCAGAGAGTGAGTTCTGAGGAGGAGTAGATGGCCGATGATCGGCCATCCCCCAGCTACTTCAGGGGGTTGCGATCTGAGTTTATGGGGTAATGTTGTAGCTTTGTTCTTGAGAATTAGAATATAATATGAGAAGATGAGAATAGGGAAGAGGAAGAGTAATCCAACTATGGAGATGTTGATATCATATGGAGAAATTATGTGATCTGCCATGGCGATGCTTGTGGGAAGCTCCAATGATAATTGTGAAGATGAGTTGCTAAATTGTTTATCCTGATCTTAGTAGATGAGGACAGCATTATCCTTAGGGGAAGAAAAAATGTGGTTTTGAAACTTAATGTTAAATGAATGATATGGACCATATGGTATATGAATTTGAAATTATTAATTAACTTTTATTTGGTTCTCAATTATTATGGGTTTCTATCTCGTTTTCAAACTAATGAATAAATCATCTTTCTATCTTAAAATTAATTGACAATAAGAAAGGTAGTTTTTTTTAAAAATTTGTGAATGTTGGTATACTAAAACGTTGTTTAGGTTCTCACGTCATTCTAATGGATCTTCTTTCTATAACAATGAACAATTTTGGATCTTGTAAGTTGACTATATTGTTGGAATGTCTTGAATCTATTATCTAACACTTTCGAACAACCAAGTACGGAATCTTGCTGTTAGTTACAAGTCTAAGTAGAATTGTATTTGACATATTTAACTGTTTACGGTTCAATTTACAATTATATAAACTCTATAATTCTAGGGGCTCTACTATTTTAATTCCAATTTTATCATTTTTTTTTATGTATCATCAATAAATCAATAGTATATCTAATATACTTTAGGTTTGGCGTATTAGTTAACTAATAGAATTTATATTTGACATATCAGCCAACAATATACTTTTTATTTGGATAGATGAGTCATTTTTTACAATAGAAATATATCAAATTTACCATTCATTATATCAAATTTATCAGTCAAATAAGTGTTCATGTTCTTGTTATTATTCATTTGTTGTATAATTAGATTATTAATTTTCTTTTACATCATCTGTTTACAATGTTTCAATGCATCTTATTGGTAACCATTATGAATAATGCATATTGATTATATATATATATATATATATATATATATATATATATATATATCCTATAGATAT